>VZTI01004196.1:298906-324393 GCA_013397865.1 Struthidea cinerea
GGTGGGGGGGGGGGGGGGCGGTGCTGAAAAAACCTTTGTGAGAACCCGACAAAAAATGGCCAAAATTGCAGGCAAGCTGAACCACCCTTCCAGGTAGCACTCCTGAGTAACACAAGTATAGTTATTGCAAGCAGGCATTCCAAATATTGATCACAGGATCCCCATTCAAGACAGGCTTTTGCCCAAGACCTTTTCTAAACAGGGCCAGCAGCAGGATATCCCAGAGCCACCTTCTTTAAAGATTCTCCTACATCAGGAGAATGCTGAATTCTGCATCTTCTGATTTAGAAACCTGTTCAGAATCTCCTGATTCAGAAACCTGTTCAGAATCTCCTGATTCAGAATTGTCAGCATTGTAACTCTTCTGTATGCCACCACTGCTGCTTTCACAAATACAGTGATTGTATGTGGTTGCTTGTTTCAGAAATACATTGGTATTTCTTGCAAGTTTTGGAAATGGGAAGAGATACTGCAAACTCCCCAATGTACTTTGTATGTCAGAATTTAACCGGGCCCCAGTGAAACTGCTGAATTTTGCTTTGACAAGTGTTATTTAATGCTGTGGTCAGAGGCCGTGATGCTTGCAATGTTATCCTGGAGGGGGTCAGGTTCTAAGAGGACTGACAGTTCTTGATTTGCTTTCCATTTTTTAATGCTCACTAGTAAACAGTTATTTTTTTTCAAGTTTTCTGCACCTCACCCCTAAACCAATGGAAGCCAAAATCCTCACCCTTTTTTTGGAATAAAGGGGATATCCAAAACAAAACATCTCTACACTTGACTTCAGGTGCTGGGGCTTTTTGGAAAATACCGAACAGCAGATTTCTCAGCCCTTTTTATCATTAGCTAAATACAACCAACCCAAAAAGTGACCTTAGCAGTCATATCTAAACAATAGGAGGTCTTCCTTTCTACACATAAACAAAGAGGGACTAAGGACCATTGAAATAAAATCACTCATGTCGGTAAAGAATCATTGACCTTGTTCACTGCTTTTGGGAGGAGGCAAATACAGCAAGAATAAAGTGTTCAATTATGTCAGTTCTGGTATTTGCCAAGCACTTGGGATCAGGTGAATCAAATGAGGCACATATTAGAGCAGCTAAACATGAATTTCATAGAATATCCCGTTAGAAAGGACCATCAGGATCATCAAGTCCAACTCCTGGCCCTACACGGGACAGTTCCAAGAGTCACACCTTGGGCACAAGAGCATTGTCCTAACACTTCTGAACTCAGTCAGGCTCAGTGCTGTGACCTCTTCCTTGGAGAGCCTGTTCAGTTCCCAAACACCCTCTGGATGAAGAAACTTTTTCTAGTATTCAATCTAACCCTTCCCCAACTCTGTTTCATGCTGTTCCCTGGGGTCCTATTAATGGTCACCACAGAGAAGAGATCAGTGTCTGCCTCTCCTCTTCCCCTCACAAGGAAGTTGTGACTGCAATGAGATCTCCCCTCAGTCTTCTCTTCTCCAGGCTGAACAGACCAAGTGACATCAGCCACCCCTCATACGGCTTCCCCTCAAGGCCCTTCACCACCTTCATATCTCTCCTTTGGGTTGTCACTAGCAGCTCTCTATCTTTCTTATATTGTGGTGCCCAAAACTGCCCCCAGGATTTGAGGTGAGGCTGCCCCAGTGCAGAGCAGAGCAGGACAATCCCCTCCCCTGAGCAGCTGACAATGCTGTGCCTGATGCCCCCCAGGCACTCTGAGCTGTTTTTTCCGGCTTTGAGAAACAAGTAACAAGATAAAAGGGTCTGAGTCTAAAAACAGAAACATACTCTAAGCCTCTGAAATTTCATCCAGGTGGAAATCAAATTTGATGCCTACACAATTCTCTCCACAATGTCCCCTAAGGCTCTAAACCAACAAATGCCTGCACATCTCCTCAGACCTGACATTTGGTCCCAAGCTCTTCCATTGAAAGCCATCTTGACCACTGCTCTAATCCATCTTCCCCTAGCCAGGGAGAGAACAGCAGCAACCACCAGTTTGTTTTCTACACTTTATTTCTGGTTTATAGGCTGGTTTCCTCTGAAAGGTCTTTGTAGGCGTTGCCAGGACTTTGAGCATTTGAGTCTCTCTAGACCAACACCTACAGAGACAGAAAAGGATTAGCCCCAGGGCTGGCTGGACAGGAGAGATCTTTCATTCTCTGTAACAAGCCTCAGGCAAACAATCACTGCTTCTGGATCTAGCAATGGAGTCTTCCCCTAAAGCACACTATGGTGCTCCCATCTTATGACCCCATATGATGGGGCTAAATGCAACAGCAACCTTTTGCTTCTCTTTTCCTAGGAGTACCAGATACTACAAAGACCTTTTCCTCTGTGCTGTACTTACACCTACCTGATCTTTTAGAAAGGATCCAGTGCATACCTTTGACAAGCAAAGTTATTAATCTTAATGCAAAGTCTGCACAGGGATTCTAAAATTATTTCAAAATTATAAGTATATGCAAAACCTGTAAGATTTAAACATTTGCACCTATGCCTTCACCTAAAAGGCTCCTGAAGTATTTTCCCAAGGTATTTTTTTTTCTTTTCTTGGTAACTACATCTTGGCAGAAATATGAAATGGAATATTGGTAACTTCCATTTATGAGTTGATTATAGCTAATGGACTCATGAGAATCGTAGGATTTTTCTTCTTCTTTTTTACTTCACATTATACAATCACAGACTGCAACAGCACAAAATACAGCTTTTATTCTTTATTTCATTCAATCTAGTAAGTATTCTGAGTAGCCCTTACTGACAACCTGATTTCTCACAAAGGAGTATTTGCAAAGTGAAAGATGGATATTCTGTGAAATATTTTACTTGTCATCAGTTTTGTGTTCTTATATCTCGGACTGAGACATCCTCTGACAGATAAGTTCAGTCATCAGAGGAAAGATTAGCAGTTCCTTTCTCAAAGGCTGGACCACACTGCTCCCGTGTGGTTTCTGAGGAAAACAGAACAGGCTGGAATGACTGTTTGACAGAGAAACTCCTCGGCCCCTGCTTGTATAAATCGGGCCCTTCATATGTTTCTTAGATGGCACTATGCATTCTCCTGACACCTGACAAAATAAAAATGGCAGTGGCAAATTTCAAGCAGAGGGGTTTTGGGGTTTTTTAAGTCCACTGTAATATCAGTGTCAGTACAAAGTTCCCTTGAGTAGCTCAACTCCTGATTATTAGCACGTGGCTAAATGTTTCACACCAAAAGGAAGAACTCTGCACCTGCTGAGAAGATCTCCTCAGACACTAAAATCAGAGGTCTGGGCTGCTTCACCCACAGGATAGAGACCCATGTCACAGGGGCTGCAGTGAGGAAGCACCAGTTTCTGAGAGAAGTGCTGCACATTGGCACCCAGAGACACAGAACCATTAAATATCCTGAGCCGGAAGGGACCCACAAGGATCATCAAGGTCCAACTCCTGGTCCTGCACAGGACCACCCCAGGAATGGCGCTGACATTGGTCTCTGTCAGGCACCATTTGCCATTTGGCTGCTATTCTTGCACATCAGACAGTGGGAATGATTTCTGCAAGGATTCAATCCCAAATGCAGCAAACATTTTTAGTAAGAGTGAAAATATTCCTCTCCTGAGAAGTCTGAGAAGTCAAATGCTGTTGATGACCAAATATAACCCCAGCATAAACCATTGCCAGGATCAGGTCCTTCATTTGCAAAGTATTTAATCCATAACACACAACTTCATCAAACGAGGTGACAGATACAGGTATTCTGGAATCTGAACCATTAACACCAACCACAACAGAAAAATGACCTGAAACATAATTGTATGTTCTTCAAACATGTGTTAAGACCGGCAGCATTTCCTGTAAAGAGATGGCATTTTCCTTTGATTATTGCACAGCTTATTTTACATTAATTCAGTGTATTCCTTTCCCATTGAATCTAAATTGTTCCTTCATACCCAAAATATAACTGCAAATAGACGGTGAAAGCAGCTGTTATTTTTCAGAGTAAAAGTATTTTTTGACCTGTTTTATCACAAAGGCTTGCTTTCCTCAAAGTCAAACTCAAAAGCTGTTTACCCTTATCTGGGGGACATGCAGACAGAAGAAGTGGGATAGGGGGAGTGAAAGAGACCTAAAAGAAATAATTCCATAGAGAAACGAGCCTCACAGAAGAAACCTCAAAGAAACCCCAAAAGCTAATTCTACCCAACGCCCCCTTTTCCCTTTCTATGGAAAACCAGCAGACTGACAGCTCACATAAATAGAGCGGACGAGTTCAGCATGAAGGCAAGAAGGAACAGAAATTCCATTGGCTTGTGGAAGCAACACATATCCCAGAGACTGTTACTATATCGTCTCAGATTGCTTGCAGGCCTCATTTCAATTAAAAAATATATTTGTGAATCAGACAGAAATGTGTTATCTTAGAACAGAATCAGAGGATCTGTCAGCATTCTGGAGAGTTTACTTTTAACACGTACCAGGCCTTAACCACATGCACACAGAGGACAGAGTATAATGAACACAGACTTAAAAGTTCCAATGGTTCATAGACCCTCAAAAGGGATGAATGGCTCTGAAGAAGATGTTATGGTGCATCAAGCAAATCCTCCTTAGTTCACACAGTTATTGACCCGAGACATCACAATTATTCCTTCAGAGCCATTAAGGGTCAAATGTGTTAATCCCATTGCCACCACAGATTATTTGTTACACAGTTTAGAGCAGGATAAGGAGGATGTTATATGGGAACTGCACGCACTCATCATTTGGAGGCTACCTCTCTGCCTTGTGCCACATTTCAGTCTTGATACCCAGGGCCTTACATTACTGACAAGACATAGCAAGGAGTGGAACAGGAAATCAGGGCAGCAGGGAGAGGTACAAAGCCACCAGAAGGCAACATGTCCTGTTGGGACAACCCAGCTGCTCCCCTCCCCGGGTTCAGCTGTATGCTGACTGGCACAGAGCTGGAGAAGAGACATTTTCCTTTTAAGTGCAATATGCCCACAAAGCACATAGAAACAGCTGCATCCCTTCATTCCCTCTGGTACAGGCAATCACTGCCACCAAACTTCCCACTAGATTGCAAAGAAGTGGTTTTGTACCCTTCTACATCTGCAAAAGCCAGGGGCAAGCAGAAGCTCAAGCAGAAACAAACCTAGAGCTGTACTAGCTGAGGGAAGGAGTCACCTGGAATACTCAGCAACCCTTGGTACAGCACTGCCAAACAGCCAAATGCACAAAAGTCAGCATTTAACTGCAGGATGTTTCCATGTGCCTTTCAGACCTCTTGGATGAGCACGCAAATCTCTCAGCTGCCTATTCCAAAAGCTTTGTGCACATTTTTTGTCAAGAGACACACTTGCACCCTCTTTTGTGGGCAACACCTTAAGGAAGCAGGTCATTCCAACTCCAAGAGCAAAACCCACGGTGAAGAAATCAAGCCTCCATCAGTGCCTGACAGAAAAATGCTGATGTGCAGTATCTGTGACACAGATCACATAAATCGGCATTTCTGAAGTGACTCCTTTCTTCCCTGTGACAAAATTGTCATAACCAGCCATTTCAGACTTATTGAATCTCAATATTTGAGCTCTTTACCTTTTCTTAAAAAACAAAACAAAACAAAACAACAAGGAAAAGGATAGTCAAGGTAGGAATTGCTTGAAATGCTTAAAAATAGTTTAAAACTATTGTTTAGGTCTCCCAAATTTACCCATGATTAATAATCTGCTAAAAAGCTATGCAGAAACTAAACAAATTCAGGCTTCATTGGGCTGATGATTTTCTACTGACCTTGCCATGGTATTCTCCCTGAAAGCAAGGACACAAAGTGGGCTAGGAAGCAGTGGAGGCACCTCAGCGGAGGTAAACGGGAACTGTGCCTAACCCCACAGTCCACCGGCTGTGGAACTCTGCCATTGGATGCACTATGCAAAATATTGGAAGCAGTAAAAGAAAGGGTCCCTTAACACCGTAACAATACGCTTGTAACACCACGTAACTCAATCCATCATGGCTGCAGTCTTCTGCATCATTCCTGTGGCATTCAGATCCACTTTTAATCATGGAATAAGCAAAGAGATACATATAAAAATAGCACACAACACGAAGATGAATGTGAACCATTTACTGCATCATCTCTCAGAAGATGCAGTGAAGAAGTACAGAAGATTACCCTGAGGTTCCTGCTTTGCTTTGCTACTTGTAAGCTGCAATTCCTCAATCCACAGCAATGCCATTTGTTACCCCCACTCATGTTGGACATTACTCGGTCCTGTGGGATATACACATATATGCTAATATATTATTAATATGGTAACACAGGGCCTCATTTTCTTGCAATTTTTTAATACTCAGTTGGTAACAGCTGCACTGCAGCTTCTGTTAAATTGTTTTCCAGTAGCAGAATACTTCCATGGAGCAAGATAAAGGGGGAAAAAGTGTCTTCATTTGGGGCTTAAATTGGCCTCAAAAATGTCATCAAAATATTGCTTAAAATATGCATTTTTGGAAAATGTGGGAAAACTCTTCAGTCTTCTGGTTATTCATTTGGGGGAAGGAAAACAGATTTTGGCTATGTGCAAGCTCAAATTGCATGCAGGCCAAACATTTATAATTTCCTTCACAGATAACTGAATATTACAGAGACTGTGAGGGAGATGGGAGGAAAACGAAGAGAAAAATACAGGAAGACAATATTTTTACACCATACAAAATTTTACATGTACTTAGTTTTGCATATCTCTAAGAGAAAGGCAAGCAAGTACTGCAAGCCTGTAAGTAGGCTATTGACCTGAAAAGTCAAATTTTATAGTGGCACCAAAACACGTCACAGCTCCTTTACAGTGTAAGTGGAGAAACTGGATTCTCCATTTCCAGTTCTTTTTGTGAAGACAGTGAAGCTCAGATTCAGCAAACTACTTAAACTACTTAAGTGTTAAGCAAGAGCATTATCTCAACTAACATGTGTGCAAGAAGTCAGAAGATTCAAGAATGCCTTGAAAATATTTTTTTAACAAATATCACTCAATTGGCTGGGAGCAGAGGTGAAAAATGAATAAATACTAATATGGGGGCTATCATCCATTTTCCCCACAAACCCACAAATCCATAACTGTACCCAGTCACACTGGGCAAACAGAGATTTTCTACTCACTTGTTATGAACAAGAAATTCAAAGCCATCTTTTTTGTGTAACTGCTCTCCTGTGATGGGAGGAAAATTCTTTTATGCTTTATCTTGAATTCAGTAAGTCCTGTGAGAGGGGATTGTTTACATTTGGCCAAATGTTTTCATATTTGTGCCAATTTTAAAACCATGGATTTGTTCTTCACAGCGATTATCTATGCTGAGATGATGACCATGTTTTGTGTTATTCTCATCTATTTACAAGTACAGCTAAGGCTTCTACAAAAAATTTTCCTTTAAAACCTGCAAGTAAGACAACATCTTTCACATACAACCCAAACTGAATATAAACAGAGGTGCTTGGTAAAGGCCTTCCTCTGTGGCTATCATTATTCACAATAAATGTTTTCAGTTTATCCTAGACGGCAAAACCGAAATAAGATCTCAGCTTTATATTCAAAAGCTGGTCAAGCTCATGTCACTGTTCATAAAGCAATATGAACATCAGTCCCAGGTACATGCTGTTGGGAATGCTCAATAAAGATCGACACTTCGGATGCATTTTTAGTTGTTGAAATTACAATAGAGGCAGGACAATCAGAAAGGGCTGCTCTATGCCTCCCACTCCCTATTTCCTCTTGGGAAACTGAGTCATCACACCATTTTTCCCTTCCCTTCACTTTCTAACTAGCTCAGGTTCTGCAGCACAGACTGATCCACACTGATGCCCAGGTCTAATCTTAGCACCACAGTACTAACTGCAGGAGCTGAAGTATCCCAGCAGCTGCAAACATGCCAGGACAGCAGACACTTCAGCATGAGCAGAAATCAAAGCCTGTGGGCAGCCCCCTTGACTTCAAAGGGAAGTGGCCTGAAGTAGCAGGGCTATAATGGCCATAGCTGTCTTCAGGATACAGGTAAAACTATGACACAGACATGTAAAAATTAAGAGGTGTAACAGCTCCCTCAGACATCACTCAGTCACTTTTCATTACTAGAAGGAGTTTCTTGCTGCTCTTAGCTACAGAACTGTTTCCTGGTCATGAACCTTTATCATGAAATAGCTGCTTTAATGCTGTTGGTCACTGAAATCACCTGTCGGGTGTTTATTTATCTAAAAATGCTGGTCAGTAAGTTCTGTTTTCAGACACTAACACCTAACCACATCATTAGTATTATACACCCTCACCTCTCTCCTGGTGAGTACAGGACACATTAAACTGCTGCCACAATGACAGAGCAGTAGCAAGACCCCATTCTTCAGAGCTTCTATATCACAAAAAGTCTCTTCCGTAGTTTTGTCAGATGTTACGGGCAGGCTGGTGAAACTGTCTCCCCAGGACACTCACTCCTCTGGGCTGAGCACCAAAAACAGCTTGACTTGAGAGCTTGTCCTCCTTTCTCAGTTGATCAGAAATTCAAAACAATGCATGCTGCTCCAATAACCTACTCCATTTTCCCTTTTAGTCTTCAAGAAGTCACAAGAAAAAAAAAAACAAACAAGAAAGCAGAAAGTCTGCACAGCAAATCTGCAAATAAAGCATTGTGTGCATAAGGCCTCAGGATAAATGTTTCTTTATAAAATGCCCCCAAAGAAAGTAGACTACTCAAGTAATCTCTGCATCAAGAGATTTTCTGCAGGATTTTCTGCTTATCACTCCTTTTGCCGACCAGCCCAAGTGGTTTTAATCTCCCTTTTCTCCCTGTCACAGGACATAAATGTTTCCATTGCAAGTTCTGAGACTTGAGTGTCACTCTGAGCTGCACAAAGCAGATGCTGAACTGACAAGTTCACTGAAATTTCTACCAAATTTCTGTGAAATGCACCCATAAATAAAGTCTGTCAACACTTGCTGTTCTACACTGATTGCCAGCATCTCACTCTTCTCAAAATAAATACCTCCTACAGATACTTTTAGTTGCCTAGAGTACTAGACGTTTAAATAGAAGTTAAAAAATACAATTTCAAATGTGGATTGATGATCTTTACTCATTCTTAAAGAACCAAAATCCATCAAACAGATATAAAAGATCAAATCAAAGTCAGTTTCTATCTGTTTCCACCGCTGGGTCTCAATGGCCTTCAAACAGCCACACATTCTGCCTCAAGTTATTTATGACAGCTGCTTTATCATGCAGTTATGCACTCAGTAGTGCATTTCCAGGTTTTCTTAAATCCTAGGCAGAGAATAACTCTTCCATTATTTCTTGTTTCTAAATGTCTGAAAATCAGAAGCATTCAAAAACTAACTCAGGCTATGTAGAAGCACTGCTTGAGCAAAATTCAAGCATTTGGAACAGACTATATATTCCATTTCAATGCATTCTTTTTTTACAGTTTTTAATTATTTTTCCTTAGGAAGGGAATAAGGAAGAGTTTTAAGGAGCAGCGACATTCGCTGTTAGTTATAAATCAGTTGGCAGGTTATAAAACTCTCAGGGAAAGCACACTCATACCCCCAAACATCAGTTCATGTCTCAAACCAGGTATCGAGTGTCCTGACTCTGTTACAGACAGGCACAGCGATACTGAGTTATCACTCTGAGGAGCAGTATTTCATTAAAGGCGAGTAACTCTACAGTGCAAGACTGCCTTTACCCAACTATCACTCATTCAGTGGTACTTGTATTACTAGTCACCTGAAGAACCTACCCAAGGTTTGTAATGAAGGAGACAAGCACCAAAAATAGTCAAGAGTTTGCATTTTCTCTGTCCGTCGTCTCGTCATACGTAGCATAGTCCACCCCCTTCCTATTACCAGAGCTGTAGAGTTAAGTACTTGCAAAATCTTCTATGACAGCAGGTCTATATAGAAAGAGGTAATTTCTGCCAGCCAACTTTTTAATTTAAATTATTACAGACTTTAAATTGGGCTCAGGCTATGCCTCTGTTGACTGGACAGTGACTATCTAACAGCCTGAGGAGCCACATAACCATTTCAGAGAGACTCCTCAGCACAAGGAGAAAGACTTTTACAGTACAATCCCACATTCTTAACCCAACCATTATAAGGCTAAAGCTAAAAAACAGTTCCAGTTCAGCTGCTGATAGACAAATAGGTCCTTTTAGATTAATCGGTCTCACTCGATTGCCCCAGTGCTACCTCTAAAGCCAAACTGAGCACTAGCACAAGCAAATGAAACTGTGCCACAGATTGTGCCGTTCCCAGTCCTCAACCCGAAGCTCAGAGGCCAAAATCCCATCTCCAGCAAGAGAGGCACGAATCTTCAGATTCAAATTCTTATCCTTCCACTCACTCTTATCCTTCCATTTGATAAAGCACAGAACAAGATTACAGTCGTCTTTTCAATGAAAGGCAACATTTATTTCAGACATGCAAAACCAGGCAACTTAATTATGACCCTTCTGATGAGACAGTTCCTAGATTTTCTATCAACATGTTCCCAAGCCCATTCCCAGGGGAACTCAGTGGTAACATGAAGAGCATGACCGTTTATTTGGCTAAAGGAACACATTAATTTATCTGGCTTATAGAATTTAAACATCTGACGAATGACAGTGTGGTTGATTTTATTCATCAGCTAATTGCTTTGCCACCTGGAGCTGCAGCTTTATATATTCAGCTTATAAAAGATCTGAAAAGGATCTCAATTATTCTTTAATTTGTTCCTTGAATTTAAAGTGGGAAAATCTGGCTTAATCAAACATTGTCTCAATTCTATTGGGATATGTCTAGTTACCTTATAACAAGGTAAGCTTTCATTTAATCATATGATATGATAATTCCCCACTTTCAAGCCAAGTATCCTCTTAGTTACAATCAATTTTCCACTGAAAAAATAAACATTGTCTCTTTACTGAAATCCCTGTAGAGGAAAATAGTCCTTTTAAAGCAACTTGCTGTTAGTACAACCACCCTAGGAATTTTTGTGTTGGAATTCATTAAACCCCCTCATTTAGCCCTGACGGGTAAATTGTGATATCCTGATTTTTCAGAAATGACTCTTCACACACAGGACGATTTTTGGCATAGTTGAAAAAGTCTGATAATGAGCATCTGGGCAGAATGGTGGGATAAGCAAAATCTGGGGGTTAGCTTTTATTTTGCTGTATAAAACAATTTTATGGAGCATCTTCTGAAAATTGACTGCCTGATAGTCCTTGTACTTACTTTGACAGCAAGTAACAAAGGGGTAAGAAGACATACCGAGCACGAAGTAGCTTTTCTCCAAAGTACAGTTAAAATGCTGTGTTTCCACCAGATAGCACTAAAAATTATAGAAGTGGGTCAGAGCCCTGCATAGACACATAACATTTTCCCACAACTGCATACCCCAACAAAACACTTGCCAACACTAGTCCCTTTTCACGCTTTACCAGAGAAAGCCTAGATCTACAATGAGTTTTAGAAAGAGTGCAGGAGAGATCACTGGCAGCCTGAGTGTCTGGGGGAGGGCAGTACTATGGAGTTTGCTCCTTGGAAATACCAACTTAAATTAGGAAGCTTAAGACGCCACCACATGGAATGTGTAACAAACCTAAGTGTGCATTTGCATAGGAATAACTGAGAGGAAAAAGAAAACGAGGAAAAAGAAAACAAGGAAAAAGAAAAAAAGAAAACTTGCAGAGAAATCAGAATGAATTTGAATGGATGGAGTGCTGAGCTAGATAGCAGACTTAAAAAATGAGGAGTCCAAAGGCTAGTCTTGCTGGAAGAAACACACTTCTGATGAAAATGGCATGACAGGCACCGGAGAAATAATTAGACAATGAAATGATATGAGGAGAAACAGTGAAATTACTTAAAAGCAGAACTATTTGTACCAAGTCCCGAAACACTGTGGAGCCAGAGGCAAGAAGGGACAAACCGGCCCTGCTAGTGCTTCTACAGACACCAAGAAGAGCACTGAGGACTACGCCAGGCCACAGAAAGGTCAGCGGCAATAGCAGTGTAGGAGAAGGAGCTCGAACAAGGGAGTAAAGCGGCTGACACAGCTCCATCAAGGTGGTGGAATGGTCTGGCCAGGTAAACATGCTTAGGAAAGTTCTCTGATGAGGAAGACAAGAAAAAAGTCATCCAATAGAGGAAGCAAGTGGAGATCTACCTTATATGATCGCTATTTTGCATCTTTGGCTTTGGCGACATGTGGCCCAGCTCCAATTGCCTTTCATTTGCATAGGAAGCTGCTGATTTTGCTTATCTGGAATTTCATAGTTCTCTAATGCCCACTAATGGCATTAGCAATAGTGATTTATAGTATAATCATTAGACTATATATTAATTGTTTTCACCTGTTCTTTTTGTTTTTAAATTTGTACTTAGATATGAGCAATTGGAGCAACTGAGATGCACTAAGTGGGAGCAGACACTGGTGAAGTATTTGGAGGACTGGATTTACTTCCCCTGAAAGTAATTTCTCCAGAAATTCAGATTCTCACTGTCTCTGGAAGACTTAACATGCAGATGGAGATCTGCAGGACATGGCATGAATATAAACACACAATGGCACTTGGAATTCAAAGGCCATCAACTTGAGTAAACACTCTAGAAGAAACTTGGGATGTTTGTCATGAGACAAGTGTTTCTGTATCCAAATGTTTTGCTCTGGATTCATGAGGCAGAGTGGAAGCATTCAGTGAAGGAGCCTGGTATTTGGCAACATTTCCTTGAGATTTCCCTGGAGCTCTCTTCTGTGGGAATGTCAACTTTGTTCTCCTCTAGCATCTGACACACATATGAGGTTGAAGCAACAGCTGACTTCTCAATCAGCTTTGTTCAGTGAATTCAGGCAACAATGCCTACATTTTTAGCACCGAAAAATTCTTTTAATCAGGCTCATTATGGCTTCAAACAAAGCTGGATCTTGGATGCACTCAAGCTAGTGAATTCCCAGTCTGTTTACTCAGAGAAATCTGAAAAAGGGGCATATTTCTTAAAAGAAAAAAAAATATTTCCAAGACTAACACCCAGACATATTTTTTGCCCTACAAAGACCGAAATATGTTTCCTCAATGCAAACTGTGATTTATGTGTCATGCAACCCATAAACCAATCTAGAAAATGGCAAAGTCTGAATTCAAACAGGTGGAAAAGTCACAAGAAGAATTTAGACTTACGCAGTCTGCAAAAGCTACATTTCAAGGCAATATCTGAATAATAAAAAAATTGCAGCATGGGTACACCAGCAGCTAGATATTCATTCTTGCTTCCCAATGAACTTTTCTGCCAAGTAGAGTAATGCAATGTGACCTACAAAGCATCACAGAGAAGAGAAAGTGATAAGGTCTGCCCTGGCTTTTATACAGTGCCAGCACAATAACAGAGGGGGTTTTTTGAGAGTTTTGTAAGAGTATAAAAGCACTATATCCAATAGAATGACTCCTGGCACAGATCAGAAATGCCTACCAGATACTTACAACTGGAGTCACTCTAAAGAACAGAAATGAAGTATCCTTTGCTACAGCTTTTAGATCATCTACTAGTGCTCCCCCCACATTTTGGAAAACTGCCGGGAGCCAATCCTGAGAGTCGTATCTATGTCATGAGAGTTCATACACTTGCACATGCTCAGCAAACACAGCTATCACATTTGGAACTCAAGTGTGCTCCTTTGGCCTATTCCTATTCTCTGGTTATGAAAATAGCAAGGGCCAACAGTAGCCCCGCTAGGGTTTGGCTAACATCAGAGAGGCTGTCCTGGCCAGCAAGGAGCATGCACTTCATTCTCCCAAACATATGTCAGCAATCAAGTGGAGCACTCAATTAGAGCTATTCAGTGCTCTCCCAACTTCCTTTTTTCCAAAGAATATTTTTTTCTTTTGTTAAAGAAATACCTACCCATGAAAAACACGTTTAATAGGGATTTGGGACAGCATTTCCCTTATTAAAAAAAAATATTATTTTCATCTTCTAGCTTGTGTTCCTCTTTTTCTTCTCCTCCTTTATCTCTTGCCTCTAACAACTAATAAAAGTAAATGAGTCCCACCCTCCCCAATTTTTAGAAACTGAAAAGCCTTGAAAAAGTTCCATTAAAGCACAAAACAAAACAAAACAAACAAACAAACAAACAAACAAACAAACAAACAAACAAACAAACAGACAAAAAAAAAAAAAAACTCAGGGGTGGGGGAAAGGGGTAGAGAACTAAAATCAAAATAACTTGCGGAAGAGATCTTTTTCCCAAGTTTCCAAGCTCCAAGCACTGCCAGAGTGAGCAGTACTTCCCAGGCTCAAATTAAACACCACTGCTAGTGGTGACCTCCTCTCCCACTGATCCGCTTGCCAGGGTGCAGCCAGCTCAGCCTTAGAGATCCTGACAGCGCTGGCAGGAGATGCTGTGAGCTGAAACCCCATGGAGCTTGAACAATTTTTTTAAAGCAATCACTCTACATGAAAGTAGAGACTTAGTAGAGGGATGCAACTGCATCCCTCTGTTCTCTGAACTGGCTGTTCTCTGACTGAACAAACTGTACTCTTAAGCATATCCCTTAATTTTAGTGTAGCCCAATAGTATCAATAGTCTAATTGTCAGGGGTAATAATAAAGTAATGGTATGAGAATTACCTCATCAGTTTCTGTTTAAGATCAGAGTTCCTGTCTGTTCACCTACTTCTCACACAGAAGCCATGAGAAAAGATAAGGAGAGAGGAAGAAAAAAAAACAACTAGGAAAAAATATCCCAATTTTCTCTGCCAACCTCCTACCACAGCACATACAGGCAGCTTTCCTACCAGGAGTGGCACATAACTCTAATTCCGTGCGCAGCAGTCTCATTAAAATGGGTATGTCCTGAATGGACACCACAGCTAGAATTTTACTCATGAATTCAGGTATAAGAGCTCAGCACCAGATTCAGCTGGGCTGATCAGAGGAATTTATAATTCTTTCAGCACCTCTCTTTTGATAGATACTATTATTTCAAGCTTAACAAACCTGTCTTTCACAAGAATTTAGTACCTTCCCACTCTTACAGAGGAACGGATTTATCCCTGAAATAAAGCAGCACAGGAAAAAAAAAGACATTACCAAAAGAGTTATTTCCAGTAGAGGAATACAGTCCAATGAATTCAAAAATCTCCTGAAAAAGCAAATGTTTATTTTATGTCTACCTTACTGTGGATCTTTGTCAGAAACCTTGTTACCCCTTGACAAGGTAAGGCTGAAGAATTTGGAGGGAACATAATCTAAAAAATGACCTGTACATGGAGAGAAGAAATCCAAGAAAGACTAATAAGACCATCTCAGCTAAAGCAATAGAAAGCAGAGAGTTGGAAAGGCAATGCTAGTACATGCACACAAGTCACGCCAATATTTTGTAGCAGACAATATCCCAGCAGAGGGTGCAAAACTCATAATCCTCACACTCAGATCCAGGATCATTGGGTGTGATATTATGAGGATAGTTACTAATTATGAGAGAACTGGTCAGGGAACAAAGGAGTTAAAATAATGAGACTAGAACCTGCTCAAGCTACAAATGGATAAAACGGATAAAAATTAATCCATGTCTGATTTGTCCTCAACAACAAGCTACATTTTAAAGATAGCTGAAATGCAGCAAATCCTACCCTAAGATAAAATGTAAAAAGAGCTTTTGTTTTTGTTGTTGGGTACTTGCAATATAAGCCAAGGAAAGTAAGAGTTGTGACCAGCACTTAGACAATAACCTCAAAGATAGGATACTGCCACATGCTGGAAGCATTCAAATAGCTACTTTTACATGAGGTGATCTGAAGTTCAGCCTCCCACCTCCCAAAGCAAAGGCATCTCTCCTCTGGGGTAATTGCACCTCCCCTGCTGACTATGTTCCATCTTGCAGGCCCTGCTTGAATACTCAGAGATTTTTAAAAAAAAATGTAAAAATTAAACATCAGCATTTAGAGAAGATGATGGAATGGCTGGGTACCTGGTTTCATCTTTTTTTCAGTCCTCTCAGAGAAGACATCTCAATAAAAGAATTCCAGCTTCTTTCCACTGTGATCTAAGATCACTTGGATTTCATCCCACAAACACGGGAAACTAAGCTATTGTTTCAGCAGTCCACACAAGCCTACTCTTGCAAGAGAGAGCTCCCTGAGATCAGTCTTGCCCTAACTCTACTCGGACTAGTACCCACACTGTCTTCAACCTTGCTTTGTTTTCCATCACTGCAATCTCCTTCCCAAATACCCATCTTAAAATACTTCCAGGCATGGGATTAGTCACTTGTGGAGCTCTCTCTTATGGTAAGCAACAACAGTCATACTACATGAAGTCTTTAATATAAGACTGGAAAGATACTGTAGGGAAAAATCTCACCTCTAGGAAAGGTAAGTATGTCAGACAGCCCTCAAATACACTGCTGAAAATGATTGTAGCATTCTATAACACCGAGATTTAATTTCACACAGGCCCACTGGTTTCCCCTGTTGTGGATCTACTCTTCAAACTATCTGTTGATTAAGTTAGGATGAAAACCATTATTTCTCCTTAATCTCTGTATACACAGAGAACATTAAGACAAATGTCATGTTTCAGCCCTTGCCTTAATTTCTACAGATTGTAACCAAAGCCAGAGAGCCCCTTTTTCCTTCAGCACACGGGGATAAAAAAAATCTAAGGTGGTCACACTTAAGTTAATGAAATTGTACCCACATAAAACTGGTAAAAATAAACTGAGCCCTGAATCAGATTTTCAAGCTTCAACAGACTAGCAAAAAGCTCATGCAAATCACAGTCCATGGAATGTATGCAGTAGCTGCCTCATCAAACCAGGATGCTATGTAGAGATAACATGACACTACAACCATGTACTCGGTTACAACAATATAGGCAGCACTGTAATTACAATAATGACCTCCCAGAGCTATTGTGTCTTTAATTAAGCCTTTAAGAGTAGGCATTTGCCACTTAATCCTAACTCACTGTAACTACTGCAGCATATCATCTACATTTTCACAAAGAATTACTGTGTCATATTTCTGTCAGAAAGATGAAAGGGAATATTTTAGTTCAAGTGGCATTTACAGAATGAAACCGTATGAAATAAGTGGGCCATAGATGTCCTTTTAACAGCACTTCAGACCAAGTAAATGCTCCTGTTCCCTTTCTTTCTCCTACTACTCTGTTTCTTCCCAGAGTAAACTGGGAGAAAGCAGGCAGGAGGGGCTACACAGAGCCAATATCACACCTGATTACATGGATGATAAAGCTGTGACAATAGATTTTAACCAGAATACAGCGCACAGCAGCAATGCCACAAACTAACAGTTTTCCAGTTTCTTTTAACTCTTTACCACTCATCACAAACAAACCAGCAAATAGCTCTTGGTGCCCACCAACACTCTCTCTGCTTTCTTTGATTAGGAAAGCTTTCCTGAGATCCCTTTCTATTCAAAATTATTCTCAGCTAAAGTAATATACAGTGCCAAGGGGTGCAGCTATGTTATTTTCAACATCATTAACAAATTGTTTGGGGTATTTTTCTAATAATTGTTCTGCGGAAGTGAGGAATTCTTTCCAAAAATATGCATGTGAGTATACAGAAGTGTTTGAAGAGTTTCTGTCTGTTATGTGAATGGCACCACTGTTAACTCAAACATAGGGACACTGAGTAGCTCTGTCAGTTCTACTTGACTTTAACAGACTCAAAGGCACCAGAGATGAGAACAATTTTCTGCTTGTTTATTTGAGGGATTCTTATTCTAACTATGGAAATCTGACTCGGCCCAATTTCCACATCTTTTCAGTGTCTTCTTTGATATGAGTATTTTCACTCCACTGTACTATTTTCCTCCATCAACTCAAATATCACATCCAAACAGTTTGATGAATGAGAAGAATTAAATCAAAAACTATGGAAGTAGTAGGGGAACTTAAAAGTGATCATCAGCCCCTTGTGTATTTCTGTATCATCACAAGATACTTTCAACATTGCCTTGCCATTGCACACCAGGGAAGAAAGAAAAACAAGATTATTTTAAATTTTCTCCATAAACAAGGCAGGGTCTTTTAGTCAACAGCCAGCACTGGTTTAACCCAAGCACTCTGATAACTGTAGCCTTTCCAAAAGCACCGACATCCCAGTATCCTACCAGACTTGGATGACTTCTCAAAAAAACAAAAATCTTCTTTATCTCCAGAAACATTAATTTCTCTTCCACAAAATCCTATTTTGTTATTGTCTTTTGTCTTTCAGACCTCTGTCATGCTTGCTCTACCCTTTTACAAGATTTTTCATGAGCCTGAACAATGCTCACAGTTCACATCACAGGATAGACGTCAACTGCTGCCTGAAGTTTCTTTCTTTCTTTCTCCTTTCCCTTCCTTTCCTACCCTGTGCTGAAGTGTTAAAATCGTATTACCTTCCCAAGCTGATCTCGATAATAATCCACAATGGATTACTAGAGCATGAGAGAGAGACACTGATGCTGAGTGGCTCTGTTCCGCCACTTCAGGTGTAAGTAGTACTACTATATCAGGTACACAGAGGCAACCTCTTAGCAAATTCTAATCTCCTGCCCACACACCACGCAAGTCTAGTGAAGAAATCAAGGCTGACACTGACTGGTAAAAAATTGAACAAAGTTATGTTGCATTATAGCACCCAATGCTTTATTCATACTACAAACCAAATTTTGCACACACAGGTGGAAAGACTTACTGATAAATACCTGTTGGCATGGTCAAACTACCTGTGGAATAATAGGTTTTTGAATGGTTAAAGGTGTTTGAAATGGTTGACGAGCACGTGTGGTTCTTTTCTGCCACTTCAGGAGTAGGTAATTACTGTGTCAGGTACACAAATGCAACCTCTTCTCTTTGTAAGGAAGGAATTGAAGCTTTTCTGAGGCATTCAGAAGGGTCTACAAGATTGGCCTATAGCCAGCATTGTCTGGTGGGGCATCGTTCAAAAATGTTTCTAGAAAACTTGCTTCCCACTAGCAATAACATAAACAAGATCTTTTATTTTGTGACTGGATTGAGGATGGGAAGGGAAATGACAATACCTTTTTAATTCTTTGGCATCTAACCAAAGGAAAACAAAGATCAAAATATAACTTCCAGTATTTCTGCTCAGTACAAGATTTTGTAGTACTCTGAAATGATTCAGTTTCTTTTTTTTATTAACTCCATCTTATGGGCAGATAATTTTGAAATTAAAAACACTTCAAAATATCCAAAAGCTCAAAGGAAAAATACTCTGCATTTCTCTAAATGAAAGGTATTACTTCAACATTTCAGAGTGCTTCTTTTTGTGTTTCCGCTTTTAAAGAATGATCCATCATCCCTGTGAGGATGCAGCAACGTGATAGACACATCTTAAATTACTTCCCTAAGGTGAGAGAAAGGAGCTTCAGCCCTAATGAACCAGCCCTCTTGCCAACACTTTTGCATATCACCCTTAACCAGACCCTTCTCTCCAGGCTTGATGTGAAAAGGTCAATGGCCTTTTATCTAGAGAAGATAGACCCTGCGAAGTCCAACCATCTCTTCATTTCATTTGACACCAGAGTAACAACCTCTGCTTCGCTGCTACGAGGCAGGCACCTCCAAATGCCTGATCACATATCTTCCTACTACAACTTGACAGGCTTACAGTGTGAAGGATGTGTTAGAGTTCATTCCATTTGGAAAAGAACATCTTCAACTGATGAAATTGTATCTCTCTCTCTCTTTAGAAAATGTACTAAGTAATTGGAAGTTCTTCATGACAATTAGAATCATATCCCACAACTTGTCATAGATTTCAGGAAGCTTTGGATCAAGCACATGTATACCAAATGAGACTGTTTGGGTTTGATTTCTTGAAGAAATTTAGGTTGAGTCTGCAAATGTTAAAATAGGTTCAGGCAGCTGCACAATGTGACTGATACTTTCATACTTCCACACGTTCAGCAGGATGGATTCCCTTCCCCACACACAGACAACTGCCTCCCTTTTCAGAATGTGTTTATAAAACATAATAATATTTTATTAATCAAATTCTGTTATCTATGCAGGATAGATTTTTTTTTTAATTCCGCTGGGCTGAATCAATCTTTCAGATACTATTTCTGATCAAGCTCTGAGACATTTTATTTGAAAGTCATCCCTGGAGTGTGAAACGGGTATCTTTACAAAGATGTCTGAAATTCTATTCTCTCATAGCAAATAACCTTATCACAACAAATAACCTTATTTTCCCTGGAAACAGGAGGATTCAATGATTTTTTTTGTTTGTTTTTAAAGCTCTTTTTCCTACTATCTTGGGAAAAATATCACCAGGATTTCAGTTGGTCAAACCTTTCTGATCATAGAAGCATCTAGCATCCTAAAGACAAAAGGAAAGCAAAAGTCCAAAATAAGCATATGACTAGTAGCAAGAAATCAACAGATACGTTCAAGTTCAAACTCAGCATCAAGTTCAAGCCATCATGGATGGGTAGAGAAGAAGGTGCATTTTTCTTGCGGAAAACACAAAATCTGTGCCTTGTGAAAGCTGTGCAGCTCACCAGTGACAGCAAAAAAAGGTGGGGAACGGTCCCCCACCCGCAGCACTCAAATGGCATACATCGTTATACACAGAATTGCTCTTGTTGAGTCTGCAGTGAGCCAACTGGAAAGCAGACAGAAGCAGGTACCGATATTACACCAGAACATATTGTCACTGCTAGAGCCAACGTACCGTCACCAAAGCTGCCAATTATCCCCAAGTCACTGATACATTATTTTTTTTTAATCCCAGAGAACGATCTTTTGCTGGAGGCTTTTTCACACCCATGACTGAAGTATCCCTGGTGGCATGTTGGCTAATTAAGAGCAAAATCCATCTCTTGATGAAATAACACTGCCACTGAAAGAGATTTCTACTGTTAGAAAATAAAATGTTTAATCAGGCTAGGAGGAGCAGCATCCTAGCACTTGCACTAAGCACGGGGAAGAGGTCTACCGCCAGCAATTAACAATGATGAAAAGGACAGTGATTTAAAGCATATTGCCATGACATTTTTATCAAAGTAAATGAGTTTGCTAGGCCCAGCGGCTGCATATGCTTATTGTCATTTAGTGTTTGGATAGCAACACATCAGGCACTGAGTATCAGGAGGTGCCGAATTTAATAAGTCATTTTGACACTGGCGTGAAACGAACAAATCAGCATTCTGAGGAATGTGTTCACACTCTGAGCAGACAGGCAGACATCCTAAGCATGTGAGGTGACACCAATCAACAAAAAAAATGGGAGGCAGGAAAGAAAGGGAGTGAGAGATGAAAGCCAGGAGAAGAAACAGGCAGCAATACTCTGATGAAAAACTAGTTCTGTCCTGTCTGCTGGTTTGCCTGGTTGGTGTCAACAAGGCAAATTTCTTTCCACTAAGGCTGAGATAGACTGTGTCTCTTCGATGGCATAAATCTCATGTATTATTTAAGCCCTACATGGATTATCTCAAATGAACTAAAATTAATGTCATGGAAATCTTTCAGGACTTTTCATTGCTTTAGCAGCAATGCAAAATTCCTGCCACGTGCACAGTTAATCAGAGCTTGCTTTTTAGCACAACAAGGCTGGCTCTGCACACGTACTTTGAGAGCCTCTCAGACACTTTCTCCCCAAAGCCCAGAGGAGTTGTGCCTCTGTGAGCAAACTAAGGCTCTGGCTTTTCATGACTTTCAAAGCAGCGGCAGCAGTTTTGATCCCAGCTCCTCTGCCCTCTGCAGATTGGCTGCTCGCTCTGTCCCTTGCCTTCCAACCCTATTTATATTCTCTTTACCTCAGGGTATGTCTGTAGTGCAGAGGTAGTTGAGTTAGCTATAGAACTGCCCAGCTCAGGTGCTGCTGTAGATGTGGTTGCGTGGAGCTCAGTGCAGACTAATTTACCCCCACCGTCCTTAATTCATTTAAAGTTGCTTTAACTAGACCTATCTGACAGACTCACTTCCCACCACCATGTCCATGTCCTCACCTCTTCACTTCCAATTACTCAGTATTTCACCACCAGTCTTTTCACTGGGCTTGTCTACTTCTAAATTAAGATTCAAAACCCAAAAGAATTGTTGGTACAAATTCAAAAATCCTTTTGCATTTTGAGATTTATCTCAAACTGTGCCTTAACAGGGCTGACAAATTCCCTTTTTAGGCAGTCCTGAATGCCTAAAAATGCACATAAAAAATGTCGTGGAAGAAAAATGTCATCTCCTTGTCTTTCAGAGCATCAGAAAATACATTAGGATATGATAAAAGAACTGGTATGATTAAGAAAAATGAGGCATTAAGGAATATAACCTAGAGTAGGAGCAGCATTCAAACGATGTGGTGGAAAGGGAAGAAAGGAAAGAGATGAAAGCATCCTATTCATGTTCTGTCGATTTCCAATCCACATAAGTGAGAATAAATCTACTTTCCTCACATACACTGTTTGGACTTACTCCCCTCCTCTATTTGGACTTTTGCTCTTCCCCACAAAAGATAAAAAAGTTTGAGTTGACTGTCAGGTAAATACATCAACAAAGCAAGAAAGGAAAAATAAGGTATCATTGATACTGGAACCAAGTCATTCTATCAACCTGCATAACCCACATTTGATGGGGTATCCACTAAAAAATAAGGACAGTTGCTATTTTTCTGGGCTGATGGGAGGTTTCAAGAGAATAGTGTCAGGTTTGCAACATCAAGTGAAAAACAGGCTGAGGTGACGTCCTTACCTATTAGAGGAACTCCCCATCCCCAGACACTGCTGCACCTAATCCAGTTAGAGATTACATCAAAAAGCTGGTGGTTATCCATGTCTTCCCTCCCTCCCCAAAAAACAGTGACCAAAACAAATTGTCTTCAGCACAGCTTCAGCACTGAAGCAGAAGATAAACATTTCAGCCGTGAGCCTCCTGTAAGAGATGGTGCTTCATGCCCTAGGGAGGTACAGGGCACAACACCTCCCACTTCAGCAGGGTCATGCTCACCAAATTACACACAAGTGGGGCACAAGCTGGGAGGCATTTCACAAGCCTGAGGGTTTGGAATTCACTAGGATCTCTCGGGCAGCACATGACGACTTGGGTTATTAAAGTTAAAAGTGTATGTTATATTGCTTGTTAAACTTTTCAGTAAGGACTGAAACAAGAGCAAGAGGGGCTCTGGGACCACAAAAATCCTAGTAACAGGAAGAACTGTATACAATGCTGGACAGGGAGCAAGGAACATGCAGCTGTGAAAGACCAGGGGAGCAGGATTATTGAACATGCAGTCTTGCAAGTGTATCTGAGCCATCCAGCCACAACGCGCTAGAGAAGACAGAGGGGAGCACTGGTGCTCAGCCAGGTATGAGAATCTTCTCATGGCCCAGAACACATCCCCCTCCTGGGATTTAGTTGGCTAAGCAAACAGTTTAGCTGGCTGAGTTCAAGATCAGCTTCGTCACTGATAAGAGCTGCTGTGAAGAAAGCCAGAAGCAAGGACCTCATTTCCCTTGGGAACCATTTTTAGGCTGAAGCTTTACCACAGGTCCCCACCTTTGCTAACTGTCAGGGAGCAGTGAGAGCAGGGGGCTCTGCAAGGGACAGGAAGCTGGGAACAAAGAGGGCTAATAAAGAAGGTTCCAGCACTGACCTCACCAGCACAGAGTTGGGGCAGAAATTGGCAGGTCCAGGTCAAGATGAGGGCAAGAGGCAGTGATCAGTCAGACACAGTCCAGTGATCATACAGCACGTCTGCAGTGCTGGGGCACATCTGATGTCAAGCCAGGAATGCCAGCCAGCAGGCCCAGGTCTGGGTCAGAGTTGTGTCAGTACAAGACCATCGCAGGTACAGCTGCTGCAAGGCTGTGATGGAGCACAGGTAGGGCCAGCAGTAAAACCTCAGCTTTGAAGTAGTTCCCAAAGGAAAGGAGGGGCAGGTCATCTCTTCCAGCTTTCTTTACAAGAGCTCTCATCAGTGAAGGAGCTGACCTTGGACTGTGCCCGCTGAACTCTAATCTAGCCAGATGAACAAGAGTCCTGTGACATCAGATGTCCCTCACTGCCACTCACAGAAAAGAACACGAGATAGAAAGGAGGGTGTTATGGACCACTGCTATTCATTGTAAACTCCAGCAAGACTGAAGTAGAAGAAAAGAAAAATTGCTGAAGGCAAAACCAATGTCTGCTACAGCAAAGTTTAAATATCAGCTGAGGAAAATCAGTTCTCAAACCTCTGAAATTCAGTCTCTTCTCTGCAACTGCAGGTTGCAAATATTTTCAAATTTTCTTTAGTGTTCAGAAGCCAGCTCATCTACATCCTACGTCACAGCAGGAAGAGGAGCCAGAGCAAAAGGCAGAGGGAAGGCTTCTAAGACCTACATATCCTCCATTCTTGTTTAACTTTGCGGGGCAGGGAGAGAACTAACTATGGATCCAAACCGAACATCAGTTTGTTCTTTCATCCTTCACGGAGAAGGTATATTGTCTTCAGGAGGCAGCAGTGTGCACAGTCCAATTTAAATTACTTGCATCCCCTGGAATGTGTAAAAGGTACAATAAAATTTTTACTATCTGAAACTATAATAGACTTTTCCCGCTTGCTTTCTTCTTCCCACACTCTCTCTAAGACCTCACAGTTCAATGTGTGGGCAGCAGAGCATTTTGCCACCCAGTCACTACATTGCAACATTAATATTAGGCAGCAAAGGCATATCAGCCCAAGATTAAAAGATGCCTTGGAATCCTTCACATTTAGTTAATATATTTTCCTTCCATACAGTTATGCTGGCACTAACTCCATGCCCAAGAGGGCAGTGCAGCTCTGGCAGTCTGATGGGAAGCTTCTTGGTTATCTGCCAGACCCAGCATGAACACTGCACAGAGCCCTCATGGCCCTGCAGAAGAGTAAGAGCTTTTCCTCCCTGTTCTCTGAGCTGATGCTGCCGAGCTTTAAATTCAACACTGTGCCTAAGCCTGCATCGCCAGAGCTACAATCAGGTCATGCTGGGAGTAAATGCTTCAAAAGAGACCTATGACACCTTAAGTAGGCACCTTCCACTTGGGAAGGAACACAAATGCACAAATATATCTTTGCTTCCAGATTAAAATTAAACAGAAGTGATACCAGAAACACTTTCCAAAAGACTTGTGGAGTCTGCAAACGCCTCTACTTTGTTCTATGTGCAGTAACCCATTTTTTGCCTCCTTTTTAAAACACTGGCTCTTCTCTACTCCTACACAGCTTGTTGTTATGTTGCCTCATTCCAGTCGTGTTGCACCTGCTAAGTATGCTCTAAATCAGGGACACCACCCAGAGAGTTCAAGCTAAATAGGAACAGGAGAGCTAGGCCCCAGGGGAGATTTACCCTCTGCATCTTCAAGCCCAAACAGCCCTATCTTGTCATTCTTTCAATTTGAGGTGGAGAAACCAGAATACGAAATCACATCAGGAGATGCCCAAGCGTGTCTGATATTTTTGCCTTCTTTTTCCCCTTGGCCTACCACAAAA
>VZTI01004196.1:324414-413087 GCA_013397865.1 Struthidea cinerea
ATATAAAAAAAATAAAAAAAAAAAAAAGAGAGAGAGAGAAAAAATAAAAAAAAATCAGTAACAGTTTCTCTATGATTGGACAAAAAAGAATCTGATATGATCCAAATGCTGAAACCAGTGACAAGTGAGCCATGTCAGGGAGTTTGTTTTACTAAAACAGGTATCACAGATGGAACAGAGAGTGGCTTCCACTTTTAAAAATAATGATTCAAAATCAGTAACAAAGCCACTGAATTATGTAGCCCAAATACAGAACTCTCTGCATGTATCAGGTATTCTATAGCAAAGAGCAAGTAAAAAAGTGGCAGACAGACAAGCGTATGGTCTCTTGCTCATTTTCCAGTCAAATTAGAATGATAGCTGCTTGATTTCTGTTTTTGCAGTATTTGGAGTCCCAAGCTGCAGTCTGGCCATACACGACACAACAAGATTTGGCTCATTTCTAACGAACAATAGATTCAAAAGGTATGAGCTGGTAAAACACTTTCATGTTACTGCTACAAGCAACCTGCAGATATTAGTTAAAACTTCTATAAGAACAGTACCAAGATAAGAAAGGTCAGTTTAGAAGCATCTACGGCTTGAGACTAAAAACAGAAAAATCACCCTCTTTAGTGCTCCCAAATCCCCAAAGAAACATCTGCTGGCCGAGGGTTCAGGACTCTTATCAGCTGCTACTCTGACCTCCACAGACAATTTCACTGCTCTGACATTAGCTGAGGAACCATACCACCAGGCAGAGAGAAGACAGTGCCAGGAAAACAGAGATCACCAAGAAATGGAAATTAAGTGATGGAACTGTCATCATCACAAAAGTAATGAAAAATGAAAAGCAAAAGGATAATACAGCCTAAGTAATAATACAAAAAGACTTTTGTATTCTCTTCCTCTAGGTCTTCACTAACAAAAATAACTTAGTTTTCTAAAGACCATGCCCAGGCATTGCTAATGCACAATCTTTTGCAGTATCCATTCAAGGTAAGAATGCATCACTGCTTCTTCCTACTGAAATAGGCTGGGAACTGACCTGTGTTCTTGAATTTTTCTGCTGGTTTAACTTTGCTCTTTCATTTAAAACATCTTTGTTTCCATGGACATTTCATGCTGGCTGAGGAAGCTATATGATGGGAAATTACATTTTAATGATGAGTGCACAAAACAAAACAAAAACCTCATATGGCAACAGAAAGGCCAGAGCTCTGAGTGGAGAAAGCCAGCATCCCACACAGCTGCTTTCTGGATCCTAAAAAAGGATCCAAGTTAATGTTGTACTAATTATACCCAGGTGTAGAACAAGAGCTGGTTTTCATTTCTTTTCAATACAAACCACAGGACTGGTTTCCAGCCTAGATTAATTTGTCCAGGGGTCCTTTAAGGGGTGTGGTTTAATTTGCATCCGACTTCGGTTTCAGGGTTCCCAGCAGTGGCACTTCTCTGAACTCTTATCAAATTAATTGGGCACTCATGCAAAAATTAATTGGGCATGCAAGCGTGAAGAAATTGGGTTCTCATGCATGAATCGATTGGGCACCGATGCATGAATTAACTGGGCATGCAAGCAGGAGCTAATTGTGTGCTCAAGCAAGAGCTGATGGGGCACTCAGGCGTGATCTCATCGGGCACTCATGCGTGAACAAGTTGGGCGTGCATGTGTGAATGCAGAAAAGCCTGCGATTTCTGCCCCATACGTTCTACCCTTCGCCTCTGTGAAAAGCACACAGCAATTGTTTCAACATCAGCCCATTATAAACTCTACTTTCAACATCATCACACTCTTAGTATACACTAATTACAAACTCCACTCTTAGCCCCGTGGACCAGGCAGTAGGAATAAGCACCGTGTGGTGCACACTTTGCCCAGCACAGCACTACAAGCACTGCTCATAATGAACAAGAGCCTCCCTTCTGTGCTGAGCGCTTGTTAACACTTCTTTTAGCAGGCTTCTTTTATTTTAAAATAAGAAACCCTCAGCTCAACTCCCCACATCTGCCATGTGCTTCTGGGCTCTCTGGAGATCTGTTTAGAGGATGCAGACAGTCCCTTCACGACCCGCAGCACAGCAGCTTTCCTGGAGTTTCCCAGGCACACAGACTTTCCATGGATGGCACTCTTGGATCCCCAGCTGTAAGCCACTGCGGGAGGGGCTCAAAGCTGACCCCATGCTATCTTGTCCCAGTCACCTTCCCATCCCTCAGGACCTTGTTCCATTGGCCTTGAACTCTCCACTTCCTACCTGCTTACACACTGTTTGCACCTACCCCTCCAGACATGGAGGACATACCACAATACCCCAAATTCCCGATATCACAATCAACACTCCTTCCTAGGCCTCAAAGTCACTTAAATTATTGCAGTCCCAGGCCATGTCAGACTTGGGTGCCGCCTGCATTCTCCACTAATTACTGTAGTGCACAAAATCACCTCTACTCGAGGAACTTTTTTTAGGAAGTTAACAAAAATTTCTTTCTAATCAGGCTCAAGCATTGAGAGAGAATAAAATACAAGAAATTAAGCACTTAAGAAAGCACCTTTTCTCCCCCTGTCCTAGACTCCACTTAAGCTACACATACCTTCTTAAACTCAGCTCCTCTTATTTGCACCACAAGTTACACTTGGTTTGGCCCAATCATCTCATTGATCCAGTGGGCAATGCAGGAGGTTGGGGTTGTGTACACAAAGGTTTCTTCTGTTTGCCACTCCTTCATGTGTCTCGCTAGGTGTCTTCCACCCCTCTGGCTTCCCAGTGCTGACATAGGTCACCCATGGCCACATTCAAAGTCTCCTTGCCCCAGTGTATGTCGTCTGTAGGCTGCAGTGATCCAGGCGTGCATCCCTTGGGTATGGAGCATCCTCTTTCATACACGTCTTCTACCTGATCGTATGTCTCCTCCAGCATCTCCCCATGCTGTCTGCACTGTGGCACTGTGGGGTCCTCTGAGGGCCTGGCATTTAGGGACAGCATTTCAGCTTCAGAGCCAGCTGCCACCATGCCGACTATGCTGGAACCCCTGGATGCCAAACCCTGCCAGGTGCGTCCAGTGCAGCACTGGGGAGAACTCATGGTGCACGTGGGGGATGAACTCATCGGGTGCTCATGCATGTACTAACTGAGCATTCATGCATGAGTAAATTGGGTGCTCATCCAGATCTAATTGGACTCTCAAGTGTGACTTGATTGGGCTCTCAAGCATGAACTAATTGGGCGCTCATGCATGAACTATTTGAGCAATAAAGTGTGCACTAATTGGGCACCCATGCGTGAAGTAATTGTGTGATCAGGCGTGAACTAATAGGCTGATCATGCATGAGTTAATTAGACACCCATACCATGCATGGACTAAATTGGCACTCATGCAGGAGTTCATTAGGTGCCCATGCACAAACAAAGTAAACCCTACAGTTTAATCTCAATACCTTCCACCCCTTGCCTTTGCAACACACGTATTTAAGAGATGTTTCAACATGCAAACATTACTATCTCTACTTTCAACATCTTCACAATCTTAATATACAGCAATTATAAACTTCATCCTTCCTCCCTGCAGCAGACAATAGGGATTAGCATTGCAGCAATGCCCTTTAAAATCTTGTTCCTTGCCCCACAAATCACATCATAGAAACATTTAGGTTGAAAAAGATTCTTAAAATCATTGAGTCCAACCATTTACCTAACACTACCAGGTCCACGACTAAACCATGTCCTTAAGTGCCATTCCAACACAGTCAGAACACCTTATTCATCTCAAACTCTACCCTTTAAAATACTGGTGGACCAGAGTGTAAGGAATGAATATCATAACCAAGTGCATATGCACTTAGTAAAATTCTAGCCCCACCCCAGGGAGCCAAACTACAGGGGCTATCATCATCATCACAGTCTGAATTTTTATCTGTTACAAGCTCTACCCCTTGACTTGGTGGACTAGATTATGGGGGGTCAACCTTATCACAGTCTGACTACACCTACTCTTCACAAACTTCAAGTCCTGTCTCTATGGCCCAGACTGCAGGGATTACACTCAGCCTGAACGTGTATTATTACGCCCCTCGGGGCATACGTTGCAGGGGACACTGCATTCATGCATGAGTGTCCCATGAAGTCACACTGGAATGCCCAGCTAGTTCCTGCACGTGTGTTCAATAAGCTCGTGCATGAGCACCCAATCAATATGTGCATGAGTGCTCATCCAGTTTATGCATGGGCACTCTAATAATTCACACCTGAGTGATCTATCGGTTCATGCATGAGGGCCCAATCAGTTCATCCTTGAGTGCCCAATGAACTCAAATGTGGGTGCACAATTAATTCACATCCAAGTGCCAAATTAATTTATGCCAGACCACCCAAGTAGTTCGTGCATGAGTGCCCAGTTAGTTCATGCATGAGTGTCCTGCGAATTGACACTTGATTATCCAATTAATCCCTGCATGGAGGCACAATTAATTCATGCTTGAGCACCCAATTAGCTCACACATGGGCATCCAATTGGTTCAAGATGTCCCACTCGCTCACATAAGACTGCACATTCAGTCACACATGATCACTGAATTCATGCATGAGAACCTGACCATTTCATGCATGATGGCACAGCTCACAAGCACCCGATTTACTCCTGCATGAGCACTCAGCTGACACTTGCATGAGCGCCTGATGATCTCATGAGTGCCACACTGGACACATGTGGCAGGCTTCAGCAGGGCCGTGATCTGCTCTGTGCAGGTGGCAGCTGCCTCTGAAGCTGATGTAAACTCCCATGGCATCCCAAAAGGAGTCCACAGTGCCTCATCACAGGTATTTACAAGCAAACAGCAGACACAAGAGACACGCAGAGGGAGAGGTGCCAGAGGAGTCACACGGAGGGAAACACAACAGACAAGGATGAAGTAGGGCAGAAAGCCCATCAAAACTGGAATTGCAGACACAGGAAAAAACAGAAGGCTCAGTTAATGTTGTTCAGGATGTGGAGCAATGTCCAGAACAGTTGAGCCATTTGGTGCACCATTTTATTGCCCAGGTTGAGAAATACCTGTGTTGCATCTCTTCATCACACATTTTACGTCTGCAAAAAGCCCTACAGCTATTTGAGTCATGAACCTATTGGTACCTCCAACAGTGGTGGTGATCTTTACTTGTACTATTGTCATCATCTGCTTTGTATGCTAGAGTATAGTAAATAAATGAAAAATCTACTGCATTCTTAGCTTTGCATTTTCCAAGAAAAAGGTATTAAATTTGTAGCAAGTGCTCAGCATATGTTAACCCAAATAATGCAGTCCACAGGGGCAAGGGGTGGCATATATAATACATACATATTCAAAATATGGCTTGGTTACATTTGTTGCAGCAGCAGGGACTGAAGTTCTTAAAAGCATGAATTCAGATTGTTATAAAATTAATCCATACAGTCTAGCCCACCGGGATGAGGGTTGAAGTTTTGAAGAGTACATATCTTCAGACTGTGATAAAGTTGATACAGATCCTTTCCTATTCATCTTCCCAACCCTAAGGACCTTGTTCAGGTACCTTCAAACTCTATTTCCCATGCACTTACTCACTGTTCACACCTACTACCCCTCCAAGATATAACAGCTGAAACACTTATAGCCCAAATGTCCAATACCAGAACCAAGGCTCCCCGATGAGCCTCAGAGTCACTCAAATTATTCCAACCCCAGATCATGCCTGGCCTGCATTTTCCAACAACTACTGTCCTGGGCACACTTCCTGCTGCTAGCAAGACAGACTTCACTAGGGGGATTTTTACTTAAGTTACTGCAAATTAATTCAAATTTCTAATCACTGACTTAAGTAATGAGAAAGAAGAAAGAAAGCTATTAAACATTTAATAACCTTAACCTTTTCTCCTCAGTTTTTTTTTTTTCCTTCCCAGTTTAAGCTTCCTTAGCTTTCACCACAGGTTATACACAGTCCATCCCAACCTCTCTGGTGATGGGCAGCGCAGGAGGGTTGTGTTGTGTGCATAATATTTTGCCATTGCTCTCTGTCTTTCACTGGGTTTCTTCCACACCTTGTGAACCCCAGGCTTCCAGCCCTAGCATGGACTGGATGAAAGACAACATACCGTTCCTGTTCTAAGGACACAACTAAGTAGTTTTTTTTTTCTCAACCAGTGAAAACTGCACCCAATATCCTTCACTCTCTTTTCTTAGCAATTATACAGAAAGCCTTGCAAATGGTCACAGTATTCACAGCAATATAAAAGACCAGGGCCTCAAGAACATGTATAATGGTTAAGAATAATGTTTTATTCTTAAGAAACCGTGCAATGTTGGAATCCTGGGTTTTAGGTATGGAATATAGTAGTATATATATATATGTGTGTGTGTTACAAAATGGAGGATTTTGGGTGTGGATTTGTACTACTACTTTCTTCTTCACAAATCTGAGTTTTCTGGTATTGGTTCAAGAAATCCGCACTGCAGGTCATGTATAGATACTCATTGGATTTTAAGTAAAAACATATTACTTAGTAATCTGTAATTGGGTAGATTAAAGTATAAAAGCACTTGAAAGTAGCACTCAGGGGCCATTTTCACCATTTTCCACCTTGCCAACTAAGAAGCACATCCTGTGCAGCTGTACCATAGATAAGAAAATAATAAACAATCTAATTAGAAGAACAACTCTGTGTCTCTCTGTGTCCTAATCCAAACTCTGAGTACGAGAACTCAAGAGTCAGAGCCAAAATGAAAAATAAAAGATTTTTACAGTGCAAAACCAAAACTGGTTCAGTGCAATATTCACCACACCACGTGAAACAAAAAAAATCAAAAAAGACATACTGAGATTGTCAAGCACGTCTCAGTACCTCCCAGACTACTCTTATACCACTCTTGCCACGCAAAGCATTCAGCAGTGTAACGTGACTGCCTATACCAGAATAAGTCCTTTGCAACAGGCAGCCTGGATTGTGTTTGAAAGACTGGCCCATTTACTGCATGCTTCTGCCAAGATATAGCTTAACTTGCAGCTGACTTTGAAATGCAAACCACTTAGCAACTCATAATACGATTTCTAATCTCTAAAATCCCACACTACCAACTAAAGGCAGGAGGCTTAGGCCTTGCAATGCCAAAGTGTTAAAGAGTTGCATTGACAGAAACAGCATTTGTTTTGAAAAGTCTTAAAGAGTATTGATACCAGACCAGGGCCCATCAGAGTCTGTCAGCTGAAAGTCACTTCCCATGTTCTTCTCTGGTTGACTGGTATACTTGCTAAGATGTCTCTCAAGCTATGCAAAGTCAGGAGGGAAAAACCTATAAACTGATCAGAGTGAAAACTAAGCCTGCTTTGTGGCTGTGTCTTACCAGTGCAGAACAGCTGGAATTTTGGCCATGGTGGTTCTAAAAGTACTACTGTGTGATCTTAGCACTGTCACACTCCCAGAGTCCTCTCCATCAGGAAAGGGATGAGTATTTCCTGACAGACAGGAGAATATCTACCAGTCAAAGGTTTGTCAAAAAGCATATTCTGAGTCAGAAAGGAATGACACTTCACACTGCTGAGATTTAAGCCCTGTAAGCACCATTTCCTGTCCAAATATGTACGAATCAATTTAACATGGCTGTCTACAACGGCAAATAATCATAATTTATCTCAGCTGGCATCTCTGTGTTTAAGGGAGCCTCCAGCAGATCTCTACAGGCAAGAACTAAAAATGAAGGACTGAAAAATGGGAACTGCTCTTCATGTACTACTGTCTCCTCTTCACCTTGCAACATAACCAGGACTGACAGAGAAGAGGGATGGACAGTCTGGGCATACACTTAGAGCCATGCTGCCTCAGTGGCCCCATGGAAAAAATACTGCTCCTTCTTCCACCAGGCAGAAACATGATGCCACCCCACCTCCCATGGCTGTCGACCTACCTGAAAATGCTGGTAGGGGCCACTCCATTCCATGCAGTGCAGGAAGTCTGTCCCCACACTGCAGCATGCATAGGTACATGGAGGTTTTACACGGCCAACAAGTCTCCTGTGCTTTGGGCAACCACTCTGGGCCATTTAGCTTAACCACACACATCTACTTCATCACCCAGTCCCAAAATTAGCGTGGAAAGTAAATGAACACTACATCACAAGAGGCTGGTGTTTAGATGCACTCTCATTCCCACCCTCAATCCAAATTTCGCATTCTGCTACAAGCTGACAAGATAATTGTTAGGTAATTACACTGTCTTCATTTCCAAGTGCAGCAAAGATACAGCAGCAAGGGAATGTACTAGCATGATAAAAATTGCGTGTTTGTCTGCTTTTCAAAAATCATCCAGCTGGCCTGTATATTACCAAATAAGTAGTAGGCTAAAAAGAAGTGCTGGCTGGAGAATGCTTCAACGATCTGAAGAACATCTGAATCTGCCATGAGGACCTACCAATGTATGTGCAATGCTACAACTTACAGGCCTAATAGATGACAAATAGAATATGACATACGTCATATTCTTTGGGGCAAGCTTTGGATAATCTCAGTTTATTAACCTTACCAGCAATATGTCCAGAATATGTGGAGAACACTCCAGCTCCATCAATTGAGATGTTCCAAAGCTTCTTTTATTTTGCACCAGGGTGTCTGCAGCTTTTCACCTATCTTCAGATACTTCCTCCATCAGACATAAAGTTCCAGAAGAGAGATATCTGGAGAATCTTACCAGCTGAAGGGCTGAAAAGCACATTGTGAGTAGACTAGAAAATTTCAGAATGCCTTTATTTTAAACAAAGGACTGTTGATACAGGACTCTAACCAAAACCCAATCGAGGAAGAATTTATCCCACTTAAACTCAAAAGCCTGGCTGTATATTGCAGCACCATAATTTGCAGTTCAATAGCTTTGAAAAATAAACTAAGATTCTTGGAGGAAATAGATGAAAAGGTGCAGCAGTGGATGATTTTAACAGTAACAGGATCATTTTACTGACAGAGGAAGGATTCTTGGGACATCTCCCCAAAACCAGAAAGACTACAGCAAGGCACCGTAGCATGCTTAAGCCAAAGAACCTCGCCTCATCTGCATAAGGCTGGTGCCAGTTCCTCAGCCTGCTTGGTACCACAGTCTAAGAGCACCTCTGAATATTGGCGACACAGGTAAACTGCTGCTGTGTTCAGATAACCCAGGGAAAGGCAAGGCAAAGGGAGGTCCAAACCCATGGCTGACATGAATCAGCCAGCTCGCTCAGAGTTCGAAGAGTTCCTCCAGCTTAAGACTGAGCCCTGTTTGTAGATTGTTTTCCCCTTCAGAGGAGTAACTGAAGTTGCCATCACAGAAATGCTTTTGAGGTTGACTTGCTAAAGCGACCTTGATGAACCTTGCTAATCATCACAACAAGCGCATTTGAGCACTGCAGTCCCCAATAAATCAAAACATGCCAGGATGTCTGTGATTCTTAATCAACACTTTTGAATTTACACTCTCCTCAAACACCCTTAGGAAAAAACCAGAGTGGACGCCAATTTCCCCACTGGTGCAAATGAGTGAATTTCCACTGAAATCAAGAAGCTTGAGCCAGTTTCAACAAGCTAAAAATTCAGATCTTATGTCGTTTCTGCTCCTGCTTAGAGAGGTTTTGAGATCAAGCAGAGTTCTTGCAGGATGAGTAACAATGAAGCAGTTATCTCCTAAAGCAGCTTTCATGCAGAGGTTTGCAGTCCTTGGCAAAGGAGATATCAATACCCACATGTTTTAATTCAGGCAAAGGAAAAAGTGACTTGTTCAAGTCTCTTGGCAAAACAACAGCCAAACAAGGATATGCCCAAGCCCTGGAGACCAGGCTTCAAGGTGCCTGTTTCCCAATTACGTTTAACCAAATAGCTTTTCAATGAGGGACTTGAAAACGAGGAACCTTTTCATTTTTTTTTTTTTTATATTGCTGAAAACCCACAGCTACCACACTGAGACACATTTCTGAGCTTTAAAAAAAGGCTGCTTTTAACATTCCTAATTTTCACTGCTTATAAGCCATGACTTTACAGAACGATTTTATTTTTTTTCCTGTGTAGTTGAATATGCCCTGTATCTAGAGGGTAATTTTGGCTTTAATCTGCTCTAAACGCTAAAATGTCGGACAAGTGAAGCATTTGATGGTGATGATAATGAGTAGCCCATTAAAGGTAATTTTTAAAAAGTTAATGAGCTCTCACCAAGGGACCGACACGTACTGTAATGAAAAATGTTTGCATAAAGAATATAGCTTTCTTGCTATTTATTTTACTTTATAGAGAACCTATAAAACTTTTTAATATGCCTTCAATTAATTCAGCAGTTTAGACGATGCCTGAGTTTTATTTTCATTCTTGCTTTGCCATAGTAGGTTACAGAAATTTAGTTTCCTGAGGAAAGCGACTGATATCTCAATTAATCACTCTCTTTTACCACCATATTCACTATTGAATGTCCAGGGATTCAATTTTTTTTTCCCCTCTGCTTAATTAAGGGAACTCAGCAACAAAGTGATTTAATGATAATGACTCTTGCCATTCCTTTAGCTGTGTGGTCACTGTTAGCCACTATTTGAATTTACCAGCATAAATAAAGCCCTTCAGTGACTAAACAAAGTTAAAGTAGCAATAAATTAAGCTTGCCATGTACACTTGGTTAAACCTTCAGCCAACATAAATACAAGCAGCCTTTTGCTGTGATTTGCTTGGTACAATGACATCATACATTTCCAAACAGAACATGAAGACCACAGCCAAAAAGCTAACACAATTCCCATACGTGAATCAAATTACAACAATCTAGAGTTTGTTGCACTGACTGTTCAGTTTCTGGCTTCTATGCCATGTGCTCTCATGTGACCACATTATAAAATAATCTATATGGTGATCTCAATTTTGCATTTTCTGCATGATTACATTTTGGCAAGGGTACTCCCCATGTCATCGCTCTCTGCCGGAATGCTTTGAAAGTTACTGAAAAATCAGAATTTGCCAGCTCAGAGTCAAATCAAACCTTCTCCTCCTGAACCAGATCCTAAGAAGAATAAAGGCTACAAAGGGCTGCGTCCAGAAGCAGACAGAAAGGCAAAAATCAGGGGTGGAGCTAACCAGAGCTAAACCTAGCTAGGGCTGATAAAAAGGGGCTCTAACTCTTTGGATGACAAAGTTTTTAGGCGCTGAAGAGATCAACAAGAGGACAGGAAAATTGCCATGTTATCTTAGATTGTCTCAAAGCAGGCCTTGACCATAATTCTGCTCACCTTCTGATCCATTAGGGCCTCTCCCAGGGAATGTGTCTGCACTGCAGGACAACACAGAGCTCAGAGGCAGCTGAGCTACCTTTACAGAAAGCAGCTGCATTGTTGAGTACAGTCCCATGACAGCGCTGCAATCCCAGGAAGGGCTCACTCAGTCCATCAGCACCACAGCGAGCCTGGGTCAGAGGCACGAACCCCCACAACAAGGGCAGTACCTGAAAACTTCCAGAAATGAGGCTGCTCCTCCTGAGGGTTGTTACGCCCTGCAGGGTGGACTCTGGCCAGCTGGGACTGGCCAGGAGCAGCCAATGAAGAGCAAAGCATTGGGCTCTTATTTGCACGAGAAAGGGAGATCCTCAGCTGGCTCCCACAGGCAGTGCTGGTCATTCTGCTCTCAGCAGAGGAAGCATCACTTCTGGTGCACCTGCAAACAGCCCTTCCAAAAGCACAGTAGGCAGCTTAGCTGGACTACAGCACAGGTAATTTTATATTACTGCTGCTTAAAAAAAAATAAAAGCCAGAAGTGTTGGTGGATGCTGACTAAGTTTAACCCAGAACTACAATTTACTTGTGAAAGGTCATGCTCTTGTATTTGTTCTCTATTAACAATTTCTTCAATAAATAGAGCAAAACAATTAAACTTCTTAATGCAAGAAAGAATCAAATGAAATATAGCATCAGAGACATATTATTGAGCCATAAATCAACGAAGTATGAGAGAGAAGGAAAACTTCTCTGAGCCTGTGTGCATGACAAAGGATTAAAAAATGAGAAAACTTAATGACTAATTGGTTATAACTTTATGGTGCAGCCATGAAAATGGCAATAAGAACGTTTTGCCTCAACCAGTCTTGTGCTGAGCTGCATAATTTTATGTCACTTTTTATTTATAGTTTCATCACTAAAGTCTTGTTGAAAGAGAAGCACTAGAAAAACAGGGTGAGCCTAGTCTTCACAACAGATTATACTTTTACAGTATTTTAAAAAGGAAGAGATAGAGCAAAGTCACTCATATATCAGCTTTTCTCTACTCCTCCTTTATTCTCCTAAGCCTGTGTTGAGTAATAATTCTTGCCTACTAAATCATGACACATTAAGGATGAAAAAGATTTCACATTGGTTTTCTCCCCTCCCTTTCTTTTTATTATTCCTTTTGAAAGATCTGTAAAGGGCTGAAATATCATCCAGGCCTCTGTGAAGCCAATCAGCACAATGCTTATTAGGCACAAAAGAGAAGATGTGATCTATTTTTAATTAAGCCATCTTTGAACAATGCAACATAAGGAACCTGGCTTTTGAATTGCAAGGCAATCAGTGAATGGATGGTGAGTGAATTAAAAGTAAACAGGAGGAAGAATTCCTAATACAGGTAAGGCTCAGAGAAGATTTAAAAAAAAAAAAAAAAAACCCACAACTTTTCTCAAGGAAAGAAAAAAAATGAAGATTTTCTTATTATAATTTTGAGGGTACATTTCATTCCCTATTTTGACTCACTTTTCAAAGCCACATCAGGTTGTTTGTAGAAACAATTTGTTAGCAAATACATGGTTTGCCTCTGCCTGGAACATTATAAACTGCAACATATATACAACACTTACTGATGTTTAAGTATCAATCAGATTGTGTATTATTTGAGCAGAGTACACATTCAAGTCCACTTTACACCGTTATGGAACAGACTAAACAAACCTGACCTCAGGGGTGACCCTCGTAGGATCCCTAAAGATTGCAAATGTATAGTAGGCAGTCACCATGAGACTTTTACAGCCTGGTAATGGCATGCAAATGACACTCTGTCTCTGTAAGGCAGCCAAATTCTGGGGTTGTATATGAGAGTAATTTCCTGAAGAATTTGGGGAAAATGTGATACTTTTCCTTTTATGTATGAAATTCACATCTCCTCCTTTTACTAGAGGACTACAGGGAAAGCACTCACAAACTTATCGCTGAGCCGTACTGTTCCCTGTAGCAGCACCTCTCCAAAACCTGCCCTCTGTAAGCAGGGTGGCCATATGTCCCTGGGACACAGAGAGCCCAGTGTTCCAAGCCCCGTTTCCATACCCAAGGAAACCTGCTGAGCAGCTCGCTGAGCTATCTGTGTGAAGCATTCTCCTCCAGAGCCCAGCTTCAGGCAGAAGATGAGGAGAGATGCTCTGAATTGCCCTGTAGAGGATCCATTCTCCCTCTCCTTTATACAGGATATATGGAAACCAGATATAGTTGGCTCCTTAAAATCAGTAGAGGGGAATCCTACTCATAGCGCTCAGGGCTGACTTTTTTTTTCTTTTTCTAATTGAATATACAGAATGGAATGTCTTGAGCTGGAGGGGACCTTAAGAGGCCACCTGGTCCAAACTCCCTGCTATCTTTTACTGAATCAGGTTGCAGATTGTTCAGCTTGAATGAAGTTGTCTAGTGGGTCTCATGCCAGTGCAATGGGTGAAGGCTTAGTTGTGGTTGCAGCACCACTGGGGATTAAGCAAATTTTCACAATGGCAGCCACACCTACGTGTCACAGATGTAAATTCTTGTCCACACAGTTCATACCTTTCTTGGCACTTTCAGTGCTGTAGCTGTGTTATTCCAGTTTTGCTTCAAGGCTTCCACTGCAGCTGTGTATACACTTGCCATAAATCAGCTTGTCTGTTCCCACTGGAGCTCTTAGCAGAGGAAAAGAGACAAGAAGGGAAAGGTAATGTGTCTTCCATAAGCCTTTGTACTTCTATGTACACTGGCTAGTAAAGGACCAGGATCATCCTGGCATAACACAGAGGAACCCACTTGTGGTTCCACCCTGGCCTTTGAGGAAACAATCCACTCTAGCCATACTAAGTAGCAGCTCCCAAAGGACAGCCTGCCATGGCCACACTCCCTCACTCTGTTTTTATGAGAGCTTACAGATGGACATCTGTTTTAAGACATTCTTGTGACCACAGGGACTCAGGAGGGCTTTTTTCCTCCCTGCCTGGCCATAAGACTTTCGCTGTCCTTTGGGGTCCCGCCTGTGCTTTCACCAGCTTGCTGATGTGTTGCCACAGCGTACTCCATGCACAGACACATCATGGATTAGTAAAAGCAAAATCTGAACTACTGAATCACAGAATGAGCCGAGTTGGAAGGGACCCAAAGAGGAGTGCAGCAGCCCTACTTTTTTGCACCAATTTTCAAGGGGTGTATTTGTACTCATATTACACAATTGCTTTCACCTGACTGCCCCTGCTATGAGACCTGGAGACAGGATGGTACAAAGGCCCACACCAATTCATTATTTGGCCCAATAGCCGAGGATTCCTCCTTTTGCAGTGATGGCATTAAATGGAGGCACTGGGAAACACTGCCAAATGTAACAAAGCAGTGTTTAACATACCTGCCCTGTGGGGCACTTAGAGCTTAATTTGGAATGTGCATCTATCTTCTTCAATGTGCTGCTGTTTAAGGTTAACCTTACATGAGGACTACACAAGGGCTGCAGGGAGGAAACCTGTTGGGCTCCTGTGCTTTTTAACAAAATAGATTCAGGTAGATTTCATCACTTTCAAGACCCACTCTAGTAATTTCTTCCTTTCCCAGTGCCCCTCTTTCTTTCCTCTTCCCAGAATCACACTGTTAGTAAACGGTTTTCTTCCAATATATAACATTACAAATCTATGTGTATTTTCCTTTCCTCTGCAGTTCCAGCCTCTTCTGGGGAATTAAGTTATGCATACTGCATGAAAATAGGACCACAGGCTGGGCCCCTACAAGCTGCTAATTGAAAACCTTGTCAGAAGTAGGAGGAAGTGGCAAGAAACTTGGCAGGCCCTCCTGCTTTTCATGCTGTACTTAGCTCTTGGTACTCATGAATGGCAGCTCTGCAGTACTTTGCAGAGGTTTACAAGTTGTGCCAGTGCTGTCTCTGCAATTACAGAACAACATGTTCTTCTCTATGAGCTGAAAAAGAGAAAAGAGCATTTATATTCAGAAAGCCACATCCTGTGTTTTTCATCCAGGTAATACTGCTGCTGAAATGGAAGTGAAGAAGACAGCAGACAAGACTTCACATCAAACTTATTAAACATGAGTGGCCACCAGCTACAGAAAAAGCTGATGAGGCAATATTATGCTTTGAATAAAAAAATCCATGTGCTAGATTCCTGGCAAAGGTGATCTTATTCTGGAGTAGGTAAGAAACTGCAAGAAGGCACAGGAAAGATGTCTGGACCTGATCTTCCAATTCTCAGTTGAATCTTGCTTCAAAACATCAACTCACATGGGAGCTGAAGAATTCAACCCCATAAAAAATTACTACAGATTACCTGATATGAAATGCTTGCATTATGAAAACAGGGATGATTTTGCATCTGTTAATGAGGATAATGACTAATATATTCAGGCACTAGACGTGACAGCTGTCTGTATGTTTTTAGGGGCATGTATTTTTAGATGCCATTTATCTCCAAACATATTAACTACGACATTCTTCCCAAGTGCTCCAAATCTCCGAAGCTTAAGAATGCAGGTTAAATTTCTTTCTGCTTCTGCATCACTCGGTTACATCGTTGTCTCATTATTTAAAAGCTCTCACAAATCTGCTACTCAGATCCTCAGCTAAGTGCCATGGTAGAGGGAAATGGCTAATGCCAATTTGAAACAAAACAAGTTTGGAATCACAGTCCACTGAAACACTGCTTAAATATAACTGCACTGCCTGCTGTTCCATTTTAACTAGTTTAATCGCTTGCTGACCAAGCAGGGCTTATAACTGCTAAGGAATATATGCTTGTACTTTTCTCCTGTTCTTCAAAACCAAAGATTTGCAACACAAACTCCAATTTTAAGACAAAAGTCACCCCATTAAATCTTAACAGATGTTTCTCAAGTTTAGAAGATTAAGAAAGATTTCAGCATCAAAAATCAAAGAAAATATTCTGTGACCTTAAAAAAGGATAAATCTCAAAGCTCTAAACAAACCAAAAGTCCACTTTGACAGCTGCATCTGACTGAATTGATGAGATGCTATTGATGTTTGGATTAAACTATGCCTCTGTGATCAAGTACTCAAACATGGGATAAAAGAGGAATATATTCTTTAATCCCACCAACTAATTTTGTGTAGGCAGCAGTTGCAGAAAGCATTGGTTACAGAACAAATGTTGGAAGTGGCTTCCTTTTTGCTTATTGACAAAACTATTTTTATTTCATTAATTCACCAAGTATACTACCAGTGTTTAAACTAACACGGGGAAATCTATATCAAGCACAGTATTCTCCACAAACAAATCACTGAAAATTTCAAAGTCATTAAAGGTAGAATCAATAGGATATGATTCTGAAGGGCTAGGAAGATGCAGTGCTAAAGTATAACAGAAAAATTAGATATTGATTCTTTTATATAATCTTGATAAACAAAGTAAACAACACAGGAGATTCCAGTTCTGGTTTTATAGCATGTCTTCTCCAAAAAAAGAGGAAGGGTTAGAAGACACTAAAGTCATTTGTTAATTACTGTCTTCATCTATCACTCCGTAATAGTGATAGTCACACCCTAGATCTCTAGAATAAGACGACCTGGCATGTGCTTTCCAAAACTCCTAGCAAGAGAGGAAGTGAAGCAAAGCTATGCTCCAGATGCTAGATTACTAAGAATCCAGATGGGAGAAACTCTAACACAAAACCAGCCACCTGGATACCTGGATCCTCATCTGAATACAACTGGGAAAGGGCTTTGGGGTAAGCAACAATCTGACCTGAAATGTATAAACAGTGGCATTACATCCACTGCTGTGCTCTGGGAGGCTTCCTGGGGTTCAGCCCCACTGTGAGGATAATATGTGAAGGAATGGGAATGATTTTGGCTACTTGCAGAAAGTCCAGTCCCACTGTGACACCAGATTGCACCATGAACTGTCAACAGATGAAGCCCTGCAACCTGAGCAAACAGCTGGGTACATCATTTTCTGGGGTGGAAAGGCCAGTGTTGAACAGAATAGATTCTCAGGACACAGAGATCCCAGATCTGCATAAGGCAGGCACAGAGGGAGGGAAAATCCACAGGTAGTAAATTTGTGTTCCAAATAAAGCTTCCCTGCTCATGCACACAAAACAATATCTGAACTTTTTTTTCACTTGAAGCACTTAGGAATGTGATTCTGAAGTAATTTACTGGAGAATTATGTCATTTTAGGGGAACTCCCACCAGTAAACATTTACTCTGAGAATCCTTTCACTAAAATAAAGGGCAAAAATGCACCCTGATCAAAGGGATATAGTAAAGGCAGGCAGCCATTCCCAGAGCAGACTCTGTGGTGGGGGTGTGAATCCACTAAAGTGAGTGACAAACTTCCCACTGGTTTCAGAAAGGATCAGACATCACCTCAAATTCTCTACTCTTCTGCCTCCTTTTTGTTACTTCTGTTTCTCTTAGCAGCTGCTCCTTCTAGACATGTAAGGAACACCTACTTTCAGATCCAGATTCGCATGCACTGTTACTTTATCGTGCATGCATGAGAAGAAGAACTAAGTTTACAATTCAGAGAACTGTTTCCGAGAAGAGCCAAGCACACCCAAGCTGAACCAAACTAACCCATACACTTGGCAGGAATAGGCCCAAATTAACCAATAGCAGCTGCCTTGCACTCAAGAGATGTGGCAAAAGTGACAAACGATAACATGAACCATAAAAGTGAAGAATGAAAATAACAGATGGTGTCTTTGCCTGACTTAGAAACCTAAAAAACGTGTATTCTCAGCTTTGAGGGAGTCTAGACTCTCTATCATTTCTTCAAGCACAGTTAGATGCACATTTGCAGGAAGAGGTTGGGTGTAAACAAAACTTTATATTGCTATCGGTTTAGTCTGTCTTTCCAGACACGTGATCCTAAAGGATGCAAAACTACACAATAATATGGCTGGAAAACCCCAGATGAAAAAACTGTATGTGGTAATAGTCTATTTACATAAAAGTATTATGTTTCTATGTTGTAGAAAAATACATAGAGTATTGGCAAAAAGTTTGACCTATTTCTGGTTTTGGATTTTTTTTATTATTTTCACTTGGGTAAAATAAATATTGGCAATTTTTCTTCAAAGACTTTTTAACTCACAAATAGATCTTATTAGAAGCTTATGCTTCCAGAATCGTAAATATGAAACCAAGAAACACCAGTGGTTATGATTTATATAGCTGGTCTGTGACTATTATGCAAAGACAGGTTTTACCATGACAATTATACTTAGGTAATTCTGACGGTTTTCTTTGTGTTGCTAAGGAATTCTGTAAACAAACGCAATAAAACCACAGAGTACTTCAATAGCAGTGACAAAATTTTGTAGCCACAATACTGAGAATATGGTCTAATTATTCTATAAACACACTTTGATTTGTTTACTTCAGTGTCAAATTAACTTCAAATATGTACCAACAGTCACTGATTCGATACGGTATACAATGCTGCCAGTGAGTGCTTTCATTGTGGTGCGTGTAAATCTATCTCTTCTTAAAATGAGTTCATTTCTGAAAGCGTCTCTGCTGTACATTGTGAATACTAAACAGGGAAACACATATGCAACTTATTTAAAAGAAAATTATTTCCAATTAATTTTGCTATGATCCAGCATATTTTGGCTCCATTTTATTTTCCCTTTTGCACAGTAGAAGGAATATTTTTTAGAAAGATTAATAACTCATGGCGTAGAGAAAAAATATTATAATCTTACTGGGGAAAAATGAGCTAAACTAACCTCATCTCTATCCACGCAGTTGCCCTGAACCAGTAGTTGTGCCACTTTAAAAGAAATACAGAACTTTGACTATTATAACTAATCTATAAAACTGTGGCAAAATCAAGTTTTTTGAGCAGTTGCAAAGAACACAGATCCTGAAGTGATGCACTAAAAAGAAAATGATTGCACTGTGATTTTCATTTTTCATTTACCTAAACTATCCTCCAGGGAAAACATCAATGGCTTACAAAAATACTCTGATGTGGGATTTTTGTCCTTTTTAGGGAGCTCTTTTCAGGGGCTGCTGCATACCACGACCATCAGTGGTGGCAAGTAACAAATTCAGTAATGGCCACTGCTACTCTGCACAAAACACTTTGTGCACATCACAGCATAGAACACCCTGGTTTGTATCATAAAGTGCCTTTCACAGAGAAGGATCTTCAAATGGTTTGTAAGCTCTGCACCATACAGACAGGTCAGAAGCCCTCCCACTGAAACAAGGCCAGCTCAGGAGAGAATGAGGCTGCCAAATGGCATCTGTAAAACCAAGCAAGATAATTAAGCAGAAAAAAGAAAGCTTGTTAGTCCCACATTCTGCCTGTGTCAGAATGTAAATGGGCAGCTGTTTCTGTTCATTTACCCAAGCAGTATGGGTGGTGTGACATTATCCAGTGGACCAATACTGCTGAGGTTGCTTCAGCCCTCTGGTCTCCACATAAACACTTGCTGAGGTGTCTTGCTCCTGTTCTTCTATGAAATACTTAAGGACCTCACAGGGATCCCAGTGACTGGGTATTGTGGGAAGGATTTGGTCCCAGGGTGCTAATGTGTGTGCAGTATAATCATTAACAAAGACTCCACAGCGGGCTCCAGTGTTCCCAGCAGTGCACCTCAAATGGCACTGAGCAGGGACACAAGCACTTATGCCCTTTAAAAGACTAAAATCACCAGGAAGAAAATACTGGATTTACTGTCATTAAGCTGCAAAAATCTAGGGACTTGTGGAGAACTTAGATTTTTAATACTTGCGAAGTAGAAATTGTGGAAATTAACAATGAAGTTGTGGAAATTAGAGGTTATTATTACAAAGCCTCTATTTAAGGGATAATGTTCTTGGCAGAGAAATATACAAGGCAATAAATTGCATTAGTAGGTGATTATATTCCCAAAGCAAAAACTGCAGTGATGGCTGAATAAGTAACCACAAACACCATTATATAACAAGGGAAAGGATAAAAGCCACAACACTGTGTCTTCTAAAAATATTTTACAAACACACATTATTTCCATCCATTACTAGTGCATTTAAGAGTATTGTGTTTCACTGTTCTTAGTCTTTCCATATTTACCTGAGTAGAACAGATAAAGTCTAAAGGAATTCAATTCATAGGTGGGCCTTGGACATGTGACCCATCCGATGTGCATTGGTAAGGATATACAGACAGTTTGTAGATCAAGTTCATGGGCAGGGAAACATTTTCAGCTTCTCCACAAGCACAAGCATATTATAAGAAATCAAGGGGAAAGGACCATCTTCCCAGAAATCTGTGATCCAACCCTCTGGGGGTACTTCCACTTGTACAGATAATCCCCATTCTAGGACTGAGCCCTAGGTCAGCCCCTCAGGCTGACTGGGGTATGGAGACCAAATCCCTCCTCCTCATCCTTAGCTCTCATTTCTGAAAAAAAATCTCTCCTTCCTCCCACTTATTTAGGGTGAATTTCATCCAAGAGAAGTAACTCTCCCAACATACAGCCCACATGGTTAGCTGAAGCAAAGCAAACTAAGAAAATACAGCAAGACCTGTATCTTCATCTTCCCTGTACTTCATACTCTGCAGCTCGGGGCCCTGATGGCTCTTCAGCTCTTCCAAGACTGCTAAGAAGGATTCTCTTCTCTCCCTCATTATGTATGGCTGAAAATTCATAACAGTTCCACCAGCCCTGAGCCTCACTGCCATCATTCCTGCCACTGTCACGTCACTGTAAGCCTGCTTTATGTGTATGGAGCACGCACTAACCCCGGGCTACACTTCAACTCACTTGGAAATGAGAAAAGGATGCAACATGCCGTCGTTATGTGCAAGTTCACAAGAAAATTCTTCCTCTCCTACCATTTGCACTGACTGCCAGTAGGTTTCCATGAGGGGGAGGTGTAATGGAGCTGGTTTTGCCCTATAAATCTCTGCTTAGCTTGCAGTCTATCTACCTGGCAGTCTATCTACCTACGCTGTTTCCAGGAAAGGGAGGGGGGTGCTGGAGCCTCTGCAAAGACCAGTTTCAAGCTCAGGAAGAACAAAGTTCTCTGGCCAGCTTCTACAGGCAATACAGGGAGACTGATTCCTCCGAGGAACTGGTGAAAACTGTTACTTTCTGAAGTCAGGTGCCTGGAACGAGGATCTATCCCAGCTTCCGGAGTTTGGGTCCCCTACAGTAGGGTTATCCTCTGTGAACACACATCTGAAAACAGTGACAGGGTTACACACAATGTGCACAAAAATTCCCTGGCCACACCTCCACCATTAACCTCTCTCTAGCTGATTTAACAACTTCAGGAGAATGCTCCGAAGTGTCTTCTGGTATGGTTTTATGGATGCAAAATTGAAGGGCAGAGGTTCTGGGGGTCTGGTACCTTTTACCTCAGCTGGCTTGGCTGAGGGGAGACCTGAACGGCCTGTTAGAAAGAAACCTTCAGACTCAGCCTATCAAGAAGCTGCAGAGCAGGTCCCCAGCTTCAGTAAGTGGTAGCTGCAACACTTCCTGCAGGAACAGTAGAAATACACTGCACCAGGTGATGTGGTCAGCTGTACCGAGCAACCATAGGATTTCAGGGCTTAGACTTTCCTCTTCATACTCTTGAGGGGGAATTTTCAGATTTGTCGGGCTTGTAGGTGATCTGAAATGTGTGTTAGAGTGCAATCTAGTTAGAGTGAAAAGAATTTTAAAGAGCCTAATTCTTCGGCGTTCTATTGACTGTGCTGTAAACATTCAGGTACTTGTTTGAATCTTTCCAGGGTTGGGGCATCTATCGCCTCCCTAGACAACCTGCTTTAGTGTTTCACCACCCTCATCATAAAAAATTTCTTCCTTATATCTAGTCTAAATCTACCCTCTTTAAAACTATTACCCTGTGTCCTATCATAACAGGCCCTACTAAAAATTTGTCTCCATCTTTCTCATAAGCCCCCTCTAAGTATTGAAAGGCTACAATAAGGTGTCCCCAGAGCCTTCTCTTCCCAGGGTGAACCACCCCAAATCTCTCAACCTGTCCTCATTGGAGAGGTGTCCAGTTCTTTGATTAATGGATGCACTGATCTGCACTCCTTACTTCTGCAAATGAGCCCATCAAAAGCCCGAGTTTTCATCTTTTATTTATGCAGGTGATTTCTTACTTCTCAAGGTGAAACAGAAACAACTCTGTCCTTCTCCTGCCAGACCAGAAGACTTCTTTGTATCCAAGCTCCCCATTGTAACTGTTGGACAAGAACAACAGGCTCTCCTAGTTTGGTCTTTACAACTTCTAGCAGTACCTTCAAAACCTCTACACCGAAACAACAAAGCTGTTGCTACAAAAGTAAATTGAAACTTTATTATTTGTTCCTCTAGGAGCCTTTCTGAGAAGTCTGGTTGATTTTCAACTATCATTTGCTAACCCAATAAACTGGTCATTGGCTGACAAACTCATCTGGCTTTACCTTTAACGGCTGAGGAACAACGTATATGATTCCTTTTGCAGGCAGAGTTCTAACACTGGGAAAAAACATCTGGATTGTTTTCAGCTCTCGCAGCTGCTTGCAAAGCTTTGGACACAACAGCAGCAGTATTAAGTGAGCAACAGTCACTACAAGGGTTGGAGTTGGTCCCTTGTCAATAGGGATGCATTTTTACCTATGAATGGGTTTCCAAGACTTAAAATCTGAATCAGATGTTTCTCTGGTACCTGAGAACTGAAGAAAAGCAAAGGCAAATCCAGAGTAAACCTGTTTGGAGGAAGATCAACAGAAGTACCTGAAAGTAATTGTAAGTGTTTAGAATGGTTTTTAAATAACTTTCTTTAGGTTTTTTTACTTATCATAAAAGCCTACAAAAAGATATAAGGAAAAAGGAACTTCTCGCGGTCTCTTCTTTCTTAAATATGGACATCACGGAGGCATTACCAGCTTGTTTAATTGGCCTAGCAACCTGCCCATCAAACCAAGTTTCCCTAAACTGCTGAACTCCCACGGCCCTTTTGAGTGAGTCTAACTCAAGACATTTTTGCCTTTTTTAGTATGTCTCAAGGATAATTGTAACTTTTTTTTCAAAGCTATGGTCCTACAAGTGTAAGACAAGTACCAGCAGCACTGACAGCTATCCTGCCAGGATTGTGTGCAAGAACAAAAGGCTGGGGATTTCTAGCACATGCATTTGGTGTGTCAGACACTTCATGGAGTACTGTAAACCCTCAGTGTAGGCTTTGAATTTGTGTACATTGGCCATAAGCAAACACATTTCTGGTGGACTCCTCTGCTCACAGAGGCCTCGTGTCACTCATGTCCCCATGCAGGCTGACCAAACCGGATTTATGCATATGCTGCATCAGGTTGTACCTCTGCTGAAAGTCACCCCAGGGAAAAATAAATAAGTAGATATCACAGCTCTTTCTGTTCTTTTATCCTTAGACCAGATACACTTGGGACACAGAATATGCACCAAAAAAAAAAAAAAAATTGAGTGAAAACTTGTTTAAATAGTCACCCCCTTACAATGATAATGAAGTTTTCTCCTCACTTCACTCCGATGTCTTCCACTTTAAAGAGCACATTCCATTGCTATCAATGCATTAGGCAGTAATACACCTTCCAAATCAGCTGATGTCAGCTGATGGTGCAGATAAAAGACCTAAAAAACACCCAGTATGTTAAATTGCACTGGGAGTTGTTGGGAGAATTGCTGCAGATTATTGTCCTGAGATTCAGAAAGAGAAAAAACCACCACAAGTAACAGGTAAGGATTTCTATTTCTGCACCTTCAGTAGAGCAATTTGTAGCTGACAGGATCTGACAAGCATCCCACTAGAAAAAATTACTTCCACAGATGAGCTTCAAACCCATGGGATCATCAAGACAGGGGATGGGGAGAAGCGTGTGGGGGTAGGGGGAAAGCAGGAAGTTCTCTGCTCGTTGAAGTGCAGTCAGATGCAGTAAGTATCAGCAATTGGGCACTGACAAATCATCCTGCCAAGGTCTGCAGCTAAGATGAAACCAGGAATAATGTTCTTAATTCAGCATATTCTTAATTCCTGAAAGGGCACTGTGGACCATCCTGTTCCTGTCCTGTCTTGCTGATGTACTCTGGGTATACATCAGTGCTACCAGATCCTTCCGTCTGTGCAAACTGAGATCTGGTTTAAAACTGATTCCTGATGTCCCTCTAACAGGAGGAAAAAAGTCTTTCTGAAATGAAGGACATCCTGACTCAGTTCTGGACACATGAGTTCCTAGAATTTCCCCAAGATCTTTTTCTTCTCTGCCTGCTCCTGTGTGCGAACCAAAGCTCGGGAGGGTGCGGTGCTCATAGCCAAGGGCTGGGAAAATGGCCATTCAATAGGAAGGAAGGCAAAAAGGATAATTGAGGAAATATGGTGGGTATATAGTAACAAAAGATCCCCAAGATGATTTATTGATGCCTTATACAAGGCTCACAAAACTATCCATAAAAGTACAAAACTATCCCAAATGCTGAAGGAGGCACTTACACCATCTTGGATCACAGCTGGAAACATGGCAGGAAACAGCCTTCCACATTCAGTTCAGGAGCAATTCTTCAGATGTAGAGTATTTGTGGGATGAGCTCTCCCTGAGAAGACACTGAGATAGGAAGTCAAGCACAAAGAACAGGAGAAACAGAATCTGATCTTCCCAGAAAATCCTGTTATGCGATGCTTTTAGCAGAGGCTTAAGACAACAAGCTGACCTTCTGGGTAACCTGCGTCAGAGCTCAGGCTCAATGGATCATTCAGTCACTACGACTCACTCACACACTCACTCACTCACTCACTACTAAATCTCACTACATCCAGCTTAACGCCTAACCACCAAAACAACGCACAGCACATCCCCAGTCAAATACCCTCAAACTACTGCAGAGAGGGACAACAGCAAAGAAAAGTAGGTTCATTAATTCTAGTGTCTTAAGCTCATGGGGAACCCATCTTTCTCCTATTCCCTCCATTTCTGGCTGCATATCATGCATGAACTCGGTCTTTCAGAACAGAGACTAAAGAAAAGGTCTTATGGTACTGTCCCCATAAGAGGCTTGGTGGGAAATAAAACAACACCAAATAAAAGTATAAAGTATAAAATAAAAGTATAACAGCAGAGAAGAGGGGAGACAAATAGGCATAAGCAAAATAGGGGGTAAGGACCAGGGAGAAAATGCACAGAAGAATCTTTCTGTCCTTCAGATACAAGGAATAAGAAGTTAAATTTCAATGCTCCTCTACAGTAACATTTACATAGATACCTTCAAGGCAGATATGGAAATTTCAACAAAAAGGTAACTCAGAGGTGTGGTGCCTCTTTTCAAACAGTGCCTTAATAGACAGTGGATGTGTAAGATAGGATTTGGCTCCGCTGCCTACACTAGAGACATTAATGGTTTTGCAACAGAGTAAAACACACACAGAGATGAAAGTGAATTGGAAGACAGAAACGAAATTTGGGGTCAGAAAACCAAAGGGCCTCAGTACCTGGGAGGAAGAAGGGCACATTAAACTCGGCCAAGAGCCTGGAGTCACCACGAGAGCCCACGCTAGAAAGAGGCTGCTTTGCCAGTGAAATTCTCTCAGTTGTGGGTCTACCTGCCGACTCCACAAACGCATTAATAAAAGCAGACCGAGACAATTTAATAAGCGCACTCCTGCTGCCAATTCCTTTTCCTCCATTAAAAGAAATAACCCATCCCTCTGGTTCCAGTCTGCTAACCAGCTGGCATAAAGCCCAAGTGGGGCTTGGCTCTCCGGCCCTGAAAGGCAAGAGGTGAAATCCAGTCCTTGCTTAATACCGACAGTGTAAAGCCAATTTAAAAGTCTTTAAAAATCTATCTTTGATCGAAAAGAAGATGTTGTTTAATTGAAAAGTCTCCTTTTCTGGAACAGATGGATTTTCCTCAAGCTGCAGGCACTTCAAAAGGATTCCCAGTAATGTCAGAGCTTCTTAGGTTTAAACTGTCAGCATCGGAAGGGCTGCTACAGGCTTTCGTATCCTGCAGGTTCCTAAAGACCTCTGGTGTATAAAGATCCATTTTAAGTAATATAAATGCTTTAAAAATACAGTAGGGAGGGAAAACACTACGAAAAAATCCATCAAAATAAAAAGTTATCATGGTTTCTTCTGGGGACTAATTTCCACAGTAGTTAGGTATTTTTGGAATATTAATACTTTTGCTTCTTGTTCCTTCATTTGCATAATACAAACAGTAATGAGGTACCCATTGTTGTAGACACACAAAACCATGTTTTGGAATTGCTGCTTTACTTCAAATGCATTGCATTTAAATGAAGATGGAAAATGCACTTAGGCAGGCATTATTATTCAATAAAGTGTGCCCTGTCATGTCTCATCATGCTTGACTAAAACTTTGTAACTCTGGCATAGCTGGCATAAAAATAGGGATATGCCAGTATCTGGATGGAGACATAACATTCTCCTCCAGGGAGAGCAGACAGCAGTTTAACTGAATTGATGCCATACCCAAACTCCACTGAGCTCTCAAAATAAGATAGACAGGGGTTTTTTAAATTTCAGAACTGCCCTCTGCACCTTAACTTTCACGACCCATATGAGGATTTACCTTTTCTGCATATACAGTTTTAAATTCCTGGCACACTCTTTCTCCAGAGATCAGCAAAAAACATAGGCAATTTGCTTTAAAAACAATTCCTCCACACAGACAATGGCAAGGTCTATTCAAAATTAAAGCAGATGAACAGAGATACACCTGATTCTCAAATCCATAGGCTGCTGAGGTTTAAGGACAAAAGATCTGAGAACACTTCACTGTTGGACTGGGGAGAGATGTGCTCTGGAGTCTGAAAAGCACCAGGCAAATTCAGTTCCCCTGTTCCCTCAACGCTGCCCGGACTCACACAGACCATATTCAGCTGACACGGATTCTACCACATTCTCCATGCCCTGCTTTTCCTGTACATGGGCTCTAAGATACTTCCTGTTCAGCAGTTCATGTAAGCTTTGGGACTTTCCCTCCCTGGACTTAGCGTCTTTAAGGTGAGGTCCTCTGTGAACCTCATCTTCATGTTTCATTATGCTTAAATTTCTCACCTGCACAATAAGAGCCACAGGACTTCACAGGGTATTTGTAAGGGAGAATAGGGCTGCGCAGAGTCTGTAGGAATGGAAGCCGGACACTGCAAAACATACGACAGGAAAATCTTCTAAAACATATGCACATATACAACTAATTTTTGGGTTACCCATGCATCAGGACCCATAAGGAATCTTCTGTCATGTCATATCATATTAGTTATAGCAGTGTATTCCCTTCACAGCAACAGGGTTGGCTGGTTTTCTGAACACTCGTGTTTGCTATCAGTAAATCTGGGAGTGAGGGACAAGGGGTTAGATTAGGGCAATTAAAAGCTTGTTTTGTTACCAATTACTCCTGTTGCTATTGTACTCCTGTGCTATCTCTGGTGTAATTCTATTAAGTTTTTGGAGTGGCAACAGGGACAAATTTGGCTCAGTGTACTTAAATATTTTTTTTGTATTTGATACTCATGGCTGTATTTATATCCAAAGCAATACGTCTCTTATTACAAACATAAGTCTTTGTAATGGCATAAGCACCAAATGCATAGGACATTTAGCCCATAAAAATAACAAAGGTCTGATTCAGTCTGCATTGAAATCATCTACAAAATTCTCATAATTTCTAATGGAAACAGAATCAGGCCCCAGCTTTTTTGCCCTTTAGAGGGGAGAGTTGCATTAAGAGTTAGTGGTAATATCCCCATACTGATGAGTCACTCACTTTGCAGTACATAACATTTTATGAAGTAGAGAATCACTTTCCCTCAGCAATTACAATTTTGAGACAGGATCTCAGGCACTGGCAAGTTCCTTTGTTTCACAGTCCACTTTTGTGTGATGCTACAGCCATTCTTAACATGCCTGCCTGGCTATTTGCTAGGGTAAATAATTTGTAAAATGTGGTTTCTGTGATAAGAAGAGATCCCAGCTGGGTATTAAAGTGTGGATTAAGATCTCAGTGAATGATGGTTTCCTTTAAACTTCTCACCCCATTTCTTCAGCTTCTCAGTTAGGGGCCTGTCAGTAGGAACAAGAACATCCACCTCTGAACCATATCAGCCCAGCCCTCCTGAAAGGAGTCCCCTTTAACCTTTGTCCAGTGTTGAGTGTGAACAGCAAAAGCTTATCACATATGTAATAACATGAGCAAATGCAACTACTACAGAAATCTTTAAAAACTTACGTATGTTACCTCAGCATTGGCAGAAATATAGACATTCCTTCCACCACGTTTTGGGAAAAATTGCAGACTACTAGCAAAATCCTCACATCTCTCCAGCAAGACTGCTAAGAGTTACTGTGAGCTCTTCCCACAGGAACAATGGGCTGCACTAAGAGCATTGCAACAACTGAAATTTATGGCTCCAACAGCGGGGAAAGTATGTATCGATATCAATAGCTTAACTTTGGTCATTGAAATAGGAAGATTTAGTTATTTGGGATGAAGACTCCAAGCCACACCACTGTATTAAGAAAGAGAAAAGATGTAAAAATGGACAGGCCATCTAACGGCGCTTGATAGGCTGCTCCGGGGGATGGCTGTGTTCTTTTCAACTCAGAAATATTTAGCAGTACTGAAGCAGAGCATTGCGTTGGCCACTCGCGCTCTCTAGTGGCCACTGGGGAGAATAACCTGAGCCGTCAGCAGCATGTACAACGCTTCAAATGTTTCTGAAGGAGAAGCAGTTCCAGAAAGGAAAGGCAAACTACTGGCTTTAAACAGAGAGCATTAAACACTTGATCTGCCACTCAAACCTTTGTCATCTCACCATCACGCTGGGGAGGATGTAGGAAACAGGGCTGATTTTCTTCTAACAAACCTCCTTGAATTGCTCACTGAACTATCTGCTTCAGTTTCTGACATGGTCAAGGTGTCCTTGAGACGCACTGCTAATGCACATGCAAAGAAAGAATGACTTTCGATGGGAGAGAGGCGTGATTCACAGGGGAGATCCCAGTTCTGGGGAGCTTTTACATGGAATCTTAGAATACAGAATAGAATCTGCTTGAAGTCCAAGAGCAGCAAAAATGTTGCTCCTAGAAATTAAATTGCTATGGGCTATGCAAAAATGTCCTTTTTTCTTTTTCTTTCTCTTTTTCTTTCTTTTTCTTTCTTTTTCTTTTTTTTTTTTTTTTTTTAAGGTAAAGGCAATTATTATAACCCAACACAATCTTTTCAGCCAGGCTTTCTGATACAAAGTATCTTCTTCCTCTTCCACTACAGCTTCTGCTCTTACAAACTTCAGATTGCCTAGCAGCACTGTAAGTCCACTTCTAACATTTCCCAATGAAGGGCTGTTGCCCTTTGGATTATGTTCCTCCAAAACTGGAGAATAAGACTTTTAAAATGCAAAGAAAAAATAGAATTTATAGATTTGAGTTTAAAACGAGTGGAAAATAGATGCAAATTAAATGACTTACTGCATAAGAGTAATGGAAAAGACAGTGCCAAGGCTTTGGCTTTAAATAGAATACTTTCATTCCATGTAATTTTCTTAATCCAGAGATTGAAGTTACAAGGCACTACCTCAGTCTATTGTTTAATGACATTTATAACTCTATAATAGTATTTTGAGAAAACAACTGCTCAGGCTTAACATTTCTGACTATGGAAGAGACAATACAGTGATGTCGTGAATACAAAGTTAGTAAATTATAATCTGTCATTTGGCTTTAAGTAAGTGTATTTCTTCAGACAATAGGTATGATGAATATAAGCACAAATGAACCATGAATCTCTTCAATTATTCTTATTTAGATTCATTTTCCTATGAGTTTTCATGTAATTCCTATCACAATCTCTTTACCATAAATCAAAGGCAGGCTGGTCTTGTGGCAACATGTCTACTTAGTATAATCAAGAAACACCTACAGACATTAAAAATAGCATTTCCATGATCCAAGGCTCTTTTATAGCAGTAGAGTCTTGTGTTTCAGGCTATATTCTGGAGTTTGCAATATCGTCCCTTCTTCTCTACTACTCTCAGATTGTTACTATCAACCACAGAAACTACATTTAAAGCCTTTTACCTTTAATACTAAACCCAGGTGACTGAGAGTAATAAGGATATGATTCTCCTAGTGCTAGAACCTCAGCTGATCTACCTATCAGCACCCACCTCTTGCCCTGACAGCATGGAAATGAGTCAGTACTATCAAAATAGCCCATTCTGACTCTTGGAATCAAGCCTAAGGCCTATGAGATTCCAGATCCAGGTTTTCAGTTCAGGCAGATCCTTACGGGACAACTTGGGCCCTTAACTGCATCAGTACTAATGAAGATACTTAGTTTTTAGCTGTCCCACTCGAGTCCACAGTCCCCTTGAACCTGACAAGCAGCTGGTCCGAAGTTTCCCAGCCAGGATCCTTGTGCTCCATCTGGCTCACGCGGTCCTTTGAGTAGCAAACTGCACATCTGCAGCAGGATTCCCATGCTGCTCATGACACCCTAAAACCCTACTTCTAGGTGTCATGGTCTCAGCTGAGTTCATGACCCCTTGTGAGAGTAAGTAAATGCATCCGAAAGACCCCTGTCATGCCCTCTGTTGGGAACCATTGATTTAAAGCTCCACACAAAGCCCCAGGGTCACACGGCGCAAAAACTGTGCCACAGTTCCATTATGTTGCTTCTCCCTCACCTGTTTGCCTCCTAGTACCATATCAGGTTTTAATCTTCTGTTTTCCTAACCTTTGCAACACACAGTTGATCAACTTCAGCCCACTTCCCAAGGTGATCCTGTTCATCTGTGGAGCCTCCTGTGCCTCTCTCCTGACACTCTCCTATTGTAAGCCAGCAGAACAGGCAGAAGGCAAGGAGATAATCAGGCAGCCAATGTGGTCTGAATACGAGTCTCGTTATCTCTTTATGCATTCTCTCCTCAAATTGTATGACCTGCATTTCAGGCACCCTTGGGCTTGGGATTTACATTTTTAATATCAGGGGCTTGTGACGCTGTCCTCTTGTTGGTTAATTGGTATCAGAGAGCAAGTGTTTTCCCTTCCACTGAAATAAATCTCCCCTAAAGCTGCAATTGCTCATTCTTTTGTTCCATCCTCATTTGAAATGGGTTCTGCAAAGCCTCCACACCATGCTAAATAATCTTCAACTCTCACTTTTTAAAATCTGTTGGTTTATGCCTTAATGGCTTTGATGGGCTTTGCTATTCAGTCTTGTTACTTAAACCACTTTCCTCATATTCCTAAACTCTGTGTTTTCATTCATCCTTACCACAGTGGACTCTTTGAAGCTGAAAGGATTTATTTATTATCCAGAATACTTTTCCCCCTTGATTTTGGAAACATACCTTTTTAAAAGACAGTGTGACACAGTTCGGGGTATTTTCTAGGTCTAGAAAACTGAGCCTAAAACAAATGCATTTTGTGTTCTGATTTGCTGAAAAATCCATCTGTACCTCTAAGGGAATAATTTTTCCACTGGATCTGTGTCAGCTCCAAACAATAGAAAAGTTGCACTCATCATCAGTTTAATGTGATCTGAAATAACATTCTGTCTGAATTCAGTAGTTAGTGGTGTTAATAAAAGCTAATCAGTAGCAATGGTGAATTTCTGGAATATTACTGCACATGAGCTGTAATTCTCTGTCTTCAATATGCATTGCAATTTTAAATTAAACTAATTTGGACACACATAGGAAATGTCAGTCTGGGTAACACTGTGTAAACAGACTGAAGTATCACAGAGGCGGATCAGGAACAAATAAAATTGTCTGTGTGACTTTGTTCTTAAATCAATGTTGACACTTTTGCTGCTCCTACAATGATAATGTAACTTTCAGCTCTTTCTTCGTGTGCTGTCCTTATTGTGCAACCATGGAAATATTGAAAAGAGTAATCACCATTTTGTCAGTCATTTATTTTAATATTGTTCTCCAAATATTTGAAAATATCTAAAAACAAGGGCAGAATTTCCGAAGCTCATCTATCAGTCAGAGGCAGTCTGCTCTCCTTCCAACCCACACACAGCTTCTTCGAAAACTGGAAAGACATCCATGTATTTGAAAAACCGCCAGTTGCTTCCAGGCCAGACAGCTGATGTGCCCGGATTCCTCCACTCTCTGGGGAGAAAAAAATTAAACGGGAGCCGAAGTAGTTTTGTTTTCGCTTGTATTTTACACTGATTACAGAAAGAAATGGTGCCACTGAAACATTTCAGTCAAAAGGGGTTTTTCTAATGACTGAAACTGTGATTCAGCCCCAAAAGACATAGACGTTGAGCCAGCCTGAAACCAGAGATGTCACTTCATCTAGCTTCTATGGGAAAAGAACTGAATCCACACTGAGCCCAAATTTCTGGGCCGATATGTAATAGCATTTGCCTAATTAGAGTCCAGCTGGAGGCTTATTATATAGCAGGATACAGTAGGCTTTTACTTCTTCAAATCAGTCATGGATACAGGCTTGGCTGAAGAACTTTGCTTCCTGTGATCTAACCAGGACAAGATGGTATTTAATGGGACTGTGACTGGATTTTTTAGTACAAACTGGCCCCTGCAGAAGTTTGACTTTCCCTGCAGCCATGGTCTCTCACCTGCACTCCTGGCATGCTTCAAGCTTCAGGCTGAAATACCAGTTTTAAGTGTCTGGTTAAACAGAGAGGCAAGAACCAAGGTTTGTATCTGCATTGGGTGGCCTGGAGTTAACCCACTTAACTACATGAAGGTCATCTTCCTAATTTTATGTGCAGAATTATACCACCTACTTTAGTATCTCACAGCAGGAGGGGACACGTCCAGGTTTAGCTGGTGCTTGCAAAGTGCTCCTGAGGTTGTAAAGAATTTTAAGTGCTATTTTGTAAAGTTGTGTGCAGAACATGACAGCACAGGCCACTCCTTACCTGGTCAAGATGGATTTCTACAGCATCATATCTCCAAGTGATAAAGTTCCCTGCTCATACTGTGGCTTAGGTTTCACCACTGAAGAAATTGAACAGATTCTGCTCTTGGGCAAATAGGAAATTTAAAATCCCATGAGAGAAACTTTTCCAGCAGTCCTTCCAGATTAGAAACAGGTTTATGCATTATTGGATAGGCGGGGGAGAGTTGTCACCAGGACTTGTCTCCCTGCATGGTGAAATGTTCCACAAGGATGAGAAGTATACCCTTGCTCTGCAAAATGCACCAGAGACTAGATGGTTTTGATGACCATGGTTCTCTATGCTTCCAGGAGAACAGTAACTGGAATTCCAAAGTGCTGTCTCCATCCTCCAGTGATACCAACCCATACCCATTAGGACTGAGGACTTATGATTTGCTATTAAGTACAGCAAAAAGACAGCTTGCGTGCCACAGATTTTTCCAATTTTTGTATGATGAGTGAGTCTTGGACATCAGAAACACTTTCAAGACCTTGAGCATCAGCTCAGCTGTGGTAATTACTGATGCACAGATACAGAGTCTGAGGCAGGACTTCAACTCCTCTGAATTAGGTTCACTATCAACAACAGGAATTAGCTATATTCCGAGTACAGCTCAGGGACTAAGTGCTTGTACATGCATATTTACCACAGGTCAGACGACATGATTAAATGTATTATCCTCAAACCTGGTTGGCACCCTTTGTCTTAATTTCTTTAGATGTGGGATTTATTTCATAAACTAACAAAAGTAAAATCTACACACACCCTTAATGCTGACTCTTTATAGAAGAGCAATGGGTGTAACTGCTACTGCTTTCATACACCCTCTTCTGATCACAGAAGGCCTGCCTCAGTTACTGCCCACCCTTCTGCCTCTGACAGAAGACAGTAAGAGTGTAGGTCATGCCACAGTTAAGCTCTATTCTAAACAAGTCAGGCTGAATAATCCAACAGCAAAACCTAGTAGAAAATGACCCAAGTTAGAGGGATGAGCCTTGTTAACAATCACTTAACTGAACAGTGAGAACTAAATCTAAGTGGACTTGCGTGGACTTACACCAGTTCAGGCCGTGATCACACAAACATTTCAGGCAGCAGATGGGATGGGAAGAAAAGGAGTTAGACCTCTATCATTGTGCCCACAGGTATCAAACTGATGAGAAGCCGAGAGAGGAGACTCCTTCAGGCAGCACAACTGTGTACCTTGCAAAGGGACACCTGGCATAGCACATTTCTTAACTGGGAGCCTCAGCAGCTCTACCTGGAATCTGCAAAGGTCACAGACCTCACTGCACAATTCCTGCAGCCACGTCCTCCGTGTTTAGAGGCCAGGTACAGGGAGATGACTCCTGGCTATGTTACTTCAGCTGCTGACTCTGTGTCCTTGCACACCTCTTCTGCCCCAGCACCATAAGCCCAGAATTCAATTCAGGAAGTCTGAACGAAGAAAGAAAACAAGCCTATACCACCTAAGAGAGACAACATCTCTCTCCCTTTGCTCACTGATTAGTACTTCTTAGCTGCTTCTATTCCCCCTTAAAACTTGCAGTTCAAGAAGTGGAGAAAATAACTCTTCTCATTAGCAATAACAGTCATGTGAAAAGAAAAAACAACTTGTCTCACTAATTATGGGCATTGTGTTCGCAGTCCATTTGCTGTTGATCACTTCTTTGTAGTTACTCCTTGTACTCTGCTTCATCTTTCTCAGTGAGTAAGGCAGCAGCACAAGGGGAATACAGTACCTCTTACTGCTCAGCTTCTTCATTTTTGCAAACCTTAGGGAGGCCTTTTCAGCCCTCTCTCAGAGGATAATTAGGTATAGTGAGGGTTAATATCAGAAGTTCAGTAACAGCAAGTCCTGTATAATATTATTCTTTACAGCCATAGCATATCCTAAAACAGGTGAGCCAGCAGTACTTTTCCTAGTACTACAGTCCACTCTACTTCCCATGGAGTTTTCTCTGTCCCAAAATAAAAAGAAACCAATAAGCTAAATCTAACAAGTTCCTTAAACAGATATTACTTCCCTAGTCATCCAAAGGAATGAGTGAAGACAAGATACCTCTGTGCTTAAGCAATTAAGTTAGAGTAAGAGATGAGCTCAGCATCCCAAACTGGAAAGGCAAAAAAAAAAAAAAAAAAAGACAATTCCAAACTGCTTTCTGTTCATGTTGTTTGCAGCCAGACAAACCTCATTAGAGCTGAATTTCTGCAGAGCATCATAGTGACATTCAATGGACCACTTGCAAAGTACGTATTTCCTTCAAGTGTCCAGAACAAACTATCTCAGTCTGGAGCTGGGGCCAGATGTTTGTTAAAAAGCCAAGCTCTGGGCGAAACAACCATCCAAGCTTCCACACTTGCTCCAATTTGCCAATTAAACATACAAAACAAATAATGGGAAAGGGGAAGAAGGAGGAGCAACACCCTGTTGCTTTGCCAGAAAATGCCAAAATAAGCCGGAGATAAGAGCCAGTAGAGCTACTTACACCACATTATAGCATGCAGAGCATTGCCTGCCTCCTGATCCCAATAGTAATTTGTCATTGTACTGAAGTCTCATTGTGTTTGTTTCCTTTAAGGGAGACAGAAGTCTCATATGCCATCTTTGAGGGAGTGTGGTCAGACTGCCCAGCAAGACATTTCAAGGGAAGGCTGTTATCCCCACCTTGGAAAACCTACAGTGTCTCTGTCTGTGTGAAAACCTAACCAACACACCACAGTGTGGAACAGTCTGTCCCAGCAAAGGGCTGAACTACTAATCCTCTCTGGTACTCACTCAAAGCAGCAAATGCTCCTGCTCTGGAAGCACAGCAAGGAATAGCTCTCAGCCAGCTTTCACAAGCAGTAAATACTGCAAAGGATGCCTTGCGATGCCTCTCCAAGTTCCAGTATCTGCTTTCTTCCTGCACCCAGAGGCAGGTAGCCACACACAGACTAAAGGCAGGCTTGCCTAACACCTTCTATATTACGCTCCTCTTGAGCTCCAATTTTGTTAGTGCGCCAAGAACACAGCAGCTGGACGCCACTTACAAAAGAGCAACCCTGAAATCCTCTCATTTTGTCCATCTTTCCAGCACTCTCTGGGATGTTTCTGGCTGGGAACTGTCACCTGCACAGATTCACTGGACATAAACACAAAAGGAGAGGAACGTCATTGGGTCTCTGGAACCTGATGAGATGTGCTCCAGAGTCCTGAAGGAATTGACTGGTGTAGTTGCCAAGCCACTCTCCATGATATTTGAAAAGTCATGGCAGACAGGTGAAATCCCTGGTGACAGGCAAACGGGAAAATTGTACCTATCTTTAAAAAGGGTAGACTGGAGGACCTTGGGAATTACCAACCTGTCAGCCTCACCTCTGTGCCTGGGAAGATCACAGAACAGTTCCTCTGAGAAACTCTGCTAAGGCACATGAAGAACAGGGAGGTGATTCAGAACAGCCAGAACAGCTTCACCAAGGGCATGTCTTGCCTGACCGACTCAGTGGCCCTCCATGATGAAGTGACTACGTCAACGGACAAGGGAAGGATTACAGGTGTCATTTATCTGGACTTCTGTAAAGCCTTTGACACAGTCTCCCACAGCATCCTTCTCTCTAAATTGGAGGAAGATGGATTTGATGAGCGGACTGTTGGATGGATAAGAAATTAGTTATATTTGCATCCAGAGGGTAGTGGTCAATGGCTCAGAGTTCTGATGGACATCAGTGACAACTGGTGTCTCTCAGGGATCCATACTGGGACCAGTGTGATTTAATATCTTCATTAATGACATGGACAACGGGTTCAAGTGCACTCTCAGCAGATGACATCAAGATGAGTGGTGTGGCCCAGAGGGACCTGGACAAGCTTGAGAATTGGGACCATTGGAATCTCATGAGATTCAGTAAGACCAAGCGCAAGGTGCTGTACCTAGGTCAGGGCAAGCCCCGGTGCCAATCCAGGCTGGGGACTGGACAGATGGAAAGCAGCCTTGGGAAGAAGGACTTGGGGGTGCTGGTGGATGAGAGGCTGGACATGCCCTGGCCATGTGCACTGGCAGCCCAGAAAGCCAAAATGCCCTAGGCTGCATCCAAAGCACTGTGGGTGGCAGGTGAGGGGGGATTCTGCTGCTCTGCTTCACTCTGGTGAGATCCCACCTGCAGTGCTGCATCCAGATCTGGGGTTCCCAGCACAGGAAGGACATCAACCTGTTGGAACCAGTCCAGAGCAGGCCACCAAGATGATTATAGGGATGGAGAACCTCTGCTATGAGAGAATTGAGATTGGGATTGGGATTGGGATTGGGACTGGGACTGGGACTGGGATTGGGATGGGGTTGGGATGGGATGGGGATGGGATGGGATGGGATTGGGATTGGGATTGGGATTGTACAGCCTGGAAAAGAGAAGGCTTTGGAGTGACCTAAGTGTGGCCTTCCAATTCCTGAAGGGAGTCCACAAAAAAGATGGAGAGAGACTATTTAAAAGAGCATGTAAGTGACAGGACAAGGCAAAATGGCATAAAACTGAGAGTAGGTTTAGACATTGGGAAGAAATTCTTTACTATGGGGGTGGTGAGGCACTGGAACAAGTTGCCCAGAGAAGTTTTGGATGATGCCTCCCTGAACATGTTCAAGGCCAGGCTGGATGGAGCTCTGAGCAACCTGGTCTGGTGGAAGGTATCCCTGTCCATGGCAGCTGGGTTGGAATAAGATGATCTTTAGGGTCCCTCCCAAATCTTGCCATTCCATGATTATGATTCTATAATTGTATGATTTTTTCCATGGGGAAGATGTAACAAAGCAGTATGGACCCAGTACAGCAGAGTACTCCCCACAGGCAGTGGCCAGGTGAGAAGAGAACCTGATACTTGCTAAGCCCAGGAAGTATAACTGTGCCAGGTGATGGGTCACAGCTTAACAAGACAGGAGATGGACAGAAGGGAGCAGAGTCCCAGGGTGACTCCAGCAAGCTGTGTGTACCTAAGGCCAGCTCTGAGCTCTGCACTACACTGTAGTTCTGCAGTACAGACACACATATTCACTGATCTCAGAGATGACAAGAAAAACCATCAGTGACTGTGATTCATCTGTAATTTCCCTTTCTAGCTCCAAATGTGCCATGTGAAACTGCTCGGGAGTCTTTCTTTGTATGAATTAAGAATTGTACATACTTCGCTTCATTCATATATTTCTTTAATTATCAGGTGCCCATCTTGTTCTTAGAAAGCTTCCAATTGTCCTCAAAATATAGTTCATACCCATCCTTTATCACAAGAAAAGCTGCAATCCTTACAAAAGACAAATTATTCCAACCCACCATCCTGTCATTGAAAAAATGTCATTGGTAATTTGGACTGCTGTTTGCCAATAGGTTCATTTTGTACTCTAAAAGGGAAATCAGATAATTGCTTTGGGAAGACTGCACATTGCTTATTGCACATGGCTATTGCACAACCTTCAGCAAAAATGTATTTTAAAAAAAAGAGTTTTCAGAGACTCTTAAGCCTATCCTTTTGCCACCAGCACCCTCTTTTTCCTGCTCCAAAATCTCACAGCTTTACTTTATCCTTGACTGCAAAATCGCATAAAAAGTGAAACTTGACATGAATTGGCAGAGCAGTTTTTAAGTAAAGATGAAACAAATCTTAAAAGTATTTTGGTCATTTTTAAATATTTAAAGACTGCAACCACAAAATCTAAGTTTTGTGTTTCAGATATTCTTATGCACTGGTCTAACTAAAACCAGCTTCGTATAAAAACACAGTTTTGCAAGTCAGCTCACTTCCATAAAGAGAACCATCCCCTTAAGCTACTGCTAAAAGGTCATTTGGCCTGCAGAGTCTCGCCCCTTTCTCTAGTACACTCCTCTTAGCAGAATGGGAATGACCCAGCATCCCATAAACCTCTAAGCCCTTGAAATACCAGAGGCACCCAAGTCAAAGAGTAAGAAAAGCCATTAATTTGGCATTCATTTTCCTTTTTAGATGCTTGGTGTAAGTAGTTTCTGGACCCGGATCCTGCAAAGGCTCAAACACAGGTTTAAACTTTACACACTGCATGGGGTTCCATTTACTTCAACAATTGCAAACACTTAGGGGCTTACAAACTGAAAACTGGGCTTCACTATCTCTTTAAAAAGTATCCCACTTATCTGGAAAGCCCATTTGTGGGGAGAAGGGGGCATGGGGAGAAGGGGTGGGTGTTGGGGTTGTTAACTTATTACAGTTACATTACACCATGAATTACACCATGATTAGTCCACTGAAAGAAAACAGCAGGAAGAAAAAAAATAGCTCCTACTTCCTCTCCACTCCCAAGTTAGTTTATTATGTGTATTTGATGGCCCTTCATGAAGACGCAGTAAGACCCTGAACCTGCAATGACCCCTGTTTCCACACAGAACATATGGACTTCAGTGCAGGGGTTTGCCTGGACAGGGCTCATTGTCAACTGAGACTCAAACATCCCTGAGCAAGCAGAAAAACTAAAGCATATTTTAATATTCCTCATTAAAAAAAAAAAAAAAAAAAGTCCAGCAGGGACTTTTACTCTTCTGCTTCCATGAGACACTTCCTATCGTGTTGTTTTACAACTGAACACATCCCTGTAGGTGTCGGATGCTCGGCAGGGACTGCAGTATTTATATGTAAGGCACCATTCTGCAGCACCTTGAGCTGCGTTATTCAGCACCTTTAACTCTTTCTGAACTCTGCTTGAGCTGGGGGCACTCAGCCCCTCTCCGGATGGCACACAAAACTAGTTTACTTTGATCTTAAGTGCTGGAATTGTTTGTGATTAAGCCTAATTTCATTAAATCCTCAAATTTACCCATTCCCCTAATACTTGCAACTTCACTGAAAACAATACATGTACAAATCACTAGCATGACACATCCTAGTGAAGATGAAGTTAATTTACAGGATATAGCCTTTAAAATACAAGGATTTCACAACAAATCTGTTGCTATAGCAACAGAGTAAGCTTATGTGAACGTCAGGCATTCATATTCATAGAAACTCCTGAAGCAAGACTGACTGTTGGCCATAACATCCCTACTCTTGCCAAGTTTCAAATAGTGCATGAATTATGCCAAAAATAAATGGGTGTGACTAATACAAGCACACAGAACACTAAGGGAAAAAGAAACACCCAAGCTTTTGCCTCTAAGGCAACATTTGTTGATAGAAAAGATGGGCATTTGGAGAGTGTGCTTCTTCCTTCGCTGTATCTTTTTGCTTTACTTGCACATCATAAAAGCCCCACACGCACATTTGCCCGCCATAAATTGTATGACTGCTAGTAATCGCACATCTTTGCAGTCTATAGAACAAATCTTTTTTTAAAGACTTGCTCCCTTTGTACTCCCCTGGTATTTAAGGAGCACGTGTGTGCTGGAGGAGGAAAGTCAATCTGTTTTAACTCATACCTTTCTCTGTCACATAGCTGCAAGCAATTCTTTTTGCAGCCTCTGAAAAAAGCATGTCCAGCCTTAGACTGTGACAAGCTCTGTGACATTAAATTAATCTCTCTCACATCCTCTCTGGCCCATCTCATCTCTGCACCCCAACCCAGCCTGCCCACTCTCATTTAGCAAGGTCAGATCTTTCCAAAGGCCAGACTGCATTTAATGTGCTGTATCCAGATCCAGAGACTTCCTGCTAATTACTGTGGTCACACTTCCTAATCCAACAAGCATCAAACTGCACAGCAGTCTCTGAAGTGGAATAGGTCACCTGGCGATGTGCTGCAGGTCATTCGGTTGGCAGATTTTTCTTGATGAAAGACAGTTGTGTAAGGTAGCTGTCCCAACATGAACAGCAATGTAGACTAATTACATGTGATACACCCACTCTGACTCATGAGATAGCACAGAAGTAAGGGACAGAGCAAGGGGAAGAAGACGAAGAGAAAAAGGAAGAGGAAGCACAGTAAGCTCTTAACTCACCTAAGGAAAAAATGAAACTTTCACACTTTCCACTCTTTCCTAAGGAACAGAAAAGTTCTGCAAAGTTTGGATTTCAAGGTTTTGTTCAAACCAAGATGCAACCTCACTTTTTCCGTCCCAGCTCCTCTGCTGTACAGCAGTTCCATTTCCCATTGCAATTCAGCCCAAATCACAGTTCCTTCTCAGAACTCAGTAACTTCTTTTGGGTCTGATGGACTCTAAAAAGGCTGAGCACATTGAAAACAAACAAGAAAGCAGTAGAGGAATCTCTCTGGCTGTCATTTCAGCCCATGCTTCCGCAGATGACTTTACAGTCTTTCACTTTGCCCAAATCTTGATTTTTGCTTAATGATGGACTTAGCCCAAACACATGTTGAGAAAAGAATCTGTAGACATGGGAAGGCTCGGGAGACCAAGGCAGACCACCACGGACCAGGGGTTTTGTAGTAGGAAAACATAAATCCCTCTAAAAACTGATCTTGAAATTCAGTGTGGGGGATACAGAAAAAGGGTTTCTTCTTCACATGCATCACCTCAACAGTCAGTCCACCTTTTCAGATCAAGTGTTAGGCCCCGAACCCACAATCTTTCCCAGCGTGTTTTTGACAGAATGGTGGCCTCCAGCATGCTTCCTGTCAGGCATGTCAACATGTTTTCCCTCTTTTCAGGTGCGATGACATCCCCAAAACCTCAACTCAGCAACTAAGTGTGGACAGAATTTTAGCCAGGCCTCAGGATGATCCCCTCACCTTCCCCGTGACTTTATTAGCATAGTTATTTTCATTTATCTTGACAGTTAGTTGAGTTCCATTTGTTTGAATAGCGTTCATTAGAGAATCTCAAGACAAACTATTTGATAAAAGTTAGCCAGGTCAACAACCGAAAGCAAGAAAATGCCATCTCCTCAGAACAAAAGAGTTGGCCCAACGGAATAGATTAAGTAAGACACAACTTGTTGCAGCAAGGTTGCTTCAGGAATGATGACGCTTGGCTGGGTTTCCCTGCATGTGACCTGTTCTTGGTGGAGGTTGTACTGATCTACATACTAAGCTGCAAATGAAACAACTTAAGTGTTGCTTACCAGTTATAGCATCTTCTGTTAGCACGGCTACGAACGCTCAAGAATGGAAAGCTGTGAAATACGGTACATCTGTATGAGTAAGGATGATGAGAACACAACTTGCTGATCCATTCTGACAGTCCACTTGTGCATGATAAAGAAGGCTGCTTTCAGTTTCCAGGATTTAGGCCTGGAAGATGGGAGATCTTGTATGAACACAACAGAAAAACAAGGGGGAGGGGAAGAAGGTGAGAAATCACAAAAGCTACTCAGAGTCCATGGATTATTTAAGAACACCTGTGTTACCTGAATGCTTGACCTTGCTTTGCCCTGGATTATTCATAATGCTGGCATCGAGTCGCCACTTGCCAGGAAAATCGTATTGGGTTACTCACCATCACATGAGACGGGCCTGCCTCCAAACAGAGCAGATTCAACCAATGCTAAAAATTGCACGTATTCATAACCCTTTGCCAGTTGACTGCCTATTTCCCAGCCATAAGGGTTTTGGTAGTTTGGCCTCCAGCCCTGTTGCTAACAGCACTCAACTGAACAAAACAACATCTCTTCTGAGCATGCTGGGGCACTCGCAGACACCACAAAGCCAAGTATGCCCCTGAGGACTTGCTCAGAGCTCCCAGAAAGGCTTACCTTGGCTAAAATATGCCTTGGGTCAAACTCTGCTGCCTCATATCAGGATACAACGGCCAGGCAAGGAACCAAGAAGTGGAATCACCCACTAGATTTTACACCACCAGTCACCATTGACTTACCCTAAATTTGTGTTAGAAGTCACTCAAATCGCACTCAGTCCTCCCTGTCATCTCATTCTGAAATGCTGGCTATGGATTTTGTCTTCTTGTTTCATAACTATATTTTGGACTCATTTAATGGCTTCTTGAACTCTCACACAGCACTTTGACTCTAACTTGGTCACAGCATAGCACTGTATCCCATGAATACACTTTCCTCTTGGAGTTTTTAGTAAAGGACACCTCTGGAGCACGCAAGCCTGCTCTGCCTCAGGCTTTAAACCATCCATTCTTTCAGGACTATAATGCCAGCACCCTGGGGCAGTAGAGACAGTCCCCTGGAAAGGACTAACAAGAGGATGTGAAACTTGCTTTCAGTTCTACCCATTGCACATTTTTGGTGCCCAATACCCTTTGGGAGAAACACTAACTATTGGAAAGCAGAAGCAAATTCCTATAGCTTCATTCTAACATGAGGCGGTGTTGGTAGGCCAAGTAGTGGCCATTCCCTTTAAATGTATTAATTCTGCTTTTTAGAGAAACATGTGAGTCTTGCCAGAACAGGTGGTAAGATTTCAGAGCAGTTGTGTTATAATCCTATAAGCTTACCTTGCAGAATTACAGCTGTTCCAGATGTGGGTCACCATGTTCAAACTGGTATTCTTAATACCAGTTCCCAGAACTGCTCAGGACTTGAAGCTTAATTTTCTTCAAGAGTTGCAATTAGTTGACTCCAGTGGAAACCTTCGTTTTTGTCCCAGTCAAGCTATCATTTCCATTTCTGTCCTCTAGAACAGCTAAATTTATCTCTACTTGTTTGAACCTATTGCACTTCTTACTCTTTCCTTCCAGAAAGATGTTGGTTGTTTATAGCCTGCAGTTTTTTTGGAGGGAAAGAGGTTTCAGGCCAAAAAAAAAGCATGTAAGTGAGATGGTGGCATTTATATCCAGGAAGACATTGTTCTGTGAACAATGAAAGGGCAGTCTCTGCAAAAGAGCAGGATGTTCTGGGCACCCCCACCAAACTGCCCACCATCTACACAGCCATATATAGCCAGAGACTGCCTATATAAGCCAGCCAGGAGCACCAGCAGGCCTAACTACCCCTAGAAGAGAGAGGTTTGCTCTTAAGTGCCTCAAGGCTGCCCTTTCCTTGCCATACAGGCAATATCCAAAGGTCCTTTGATACTTTGCTCCAGGTAAATGCCCAAATTCTTCTGGGAATTGAGAAGCCCTCTGCAAATTTGCAGTGTCAGAAGTTTGAGTGACACAGGCCATGCTATGTCTTAGGGCTTCCTGTTTTCCAGCTCAGGGGATTGAAAAGGCCATGTACTAAAATTTAGTAAAGACCACACTGACTTCAAGATGAACTATTAAGGGGCCAATGGAACAGACTGCCACAAATACTCCTGGATGTGAAACGGAGTCACTGATAAGGTTTTGTTGATGAGTTCTATTTCTCGCCATAAAGGACCTTAACTACATCTAGAAGACAGGAAAGAAGCTGCATTCTTAAGCACCATTTTTAAAAACTCCAATGCTTAAAGTTAAGAGCACTAAATATCTATTGAAGAGTCAAATTCAGAATGACTCTGCTCTTGGTAAATGAATGCTTCGGTTTTCCTGGTAGCAAGATGGAGATCTGCTACATAGAGATGATAAACATTTCCCTCATTAATCTCTCTGGGTCTGCCTGGAGACCCAAATCTTAAGCACATGCTTATGTACTTGATTGAACACAGAAAAAACTTAAGCACACCTTTCATTTCAGTGTTTTGATGAGTGTTGCCATATGAATTTCAACATGGCTTTACAGATCTATAGCTTGACTGACAGACTCAACCCTTTAAAACATATATTATCTAATTAGTGCCTGAAGGGAAAGGCCTAGGTACAGAACATTTGTCTTTTAGCACACAACTCACACAGCATTTCATGATGTCTTGACACTTATTAATTGCATTCAGTTTGAATATAAACACTGTCACATGATCCTTAATCGAGAATTGGCTGAAATACCATAAACAAAGGATTGCAAGCATAGAGCAGGGAGGATGTGTCTCGGGGGATGCCATGGGGAATTTTGGTTGTGTCCAGTCTTGTTCTCACACAATAAGGAAAACAGAATTATAAACAAGCCAGAATTTGTAGATGGTAGAAAACAGACATGAGAACAGCCAGAAAAACAGGCAACCTGGAAATGTTTGAAATTTGGTGGACAGAGAAAAAGAAACAAAGAGTTGTAATGGAAAGGAAGTAAGAAATTTCTACCTCCTTCTTCTCGGCTGGAACAAAGAAAATATTCTCAACGCTTTCTGTCCAAAGAGTTAAAAAAACCTCCAAGGATTATCCAAAGTATGCACAGAACTGTAGTAGAGACAGTATCCCAGTATCATACAGATCAATAAGACGGGGTTACTCTCTCCAGGGAGAAAGGCAGAAGTAGAAAGGTTCTGTAAAACTACCATGTCTTCTAAAAATCTCTAGCAGCAGGAATGGCACCAGTATAAATGCCCTTCCTGCCTCCCTTCCATCTGCCAACATTCTTCCCTGAGGCTGTTCCAGCTTTGCCATCTCCAAGTCTACGGACTACGGACTTCAGTCGTCCCAGCTCCTGTTACAGGATGGGACTTGTTACAGAGCCAAGATAAACTTATTTTCCTGGCTTGGTCATGGTATCTGGGAAATTCCTTCCTTGCTCAAGCAATCAGAGCCTGGGACCCCAGGATGTGACTGCCACCAACAGGTAGTGGAAGAAGTGGATGACACAAAAGCACTCCAAGGTCTGAGAGTCTCCTACAAGTGTGTACGACTTTGAAGGTGTTCACAAGAACATGGAAGATCCTACGGGATTGAAGGACAAGAGCCTAAACTTGCAGTGAAAACTAAAAGGACCGCAAACTTTGGCAACCTCTTTCTGAATAGAATACACTCTACCCTTCAGCTAAGAGGAAGCCAAGTGCTGGAGCCTGCATTGTGTGTTTGTAGAGCTGCAAGAAGCTAGTCTAAACACATTTTTTCACATTAGTTTGGCATTTGCTAAAAGTCACTACAGCTGCATTCATAGCAGTACATTTTTTCAGATGACCAGAAGACTTATTTTCATCTGCCTGTAAATTAATTCATCTATCATTTCGACCTTCCCTTTAAGTTAAAGTGTTCTCTCATAACTTTCATACCATTGTAAATTTGTACCATGTGGGGGAATCAAGTAAAATTCACCAGAGCTTTCAATCAGTGTGAGAGAGAAAGAGATGAAGAAAAGTGCAGCAACAGTATATTTCAGAGCAAAGTAATTTATTCTGCCTAACAATGAAGCTCCTATCTAGAAACAAGACTGATTATTCATAATGCTACCCACTGCTATTACCAGAACTCTCTACAGCCCCGATAAGCTTCCATCCAACACGTTTAACATGTCAAAGTCAATTTGCCTTTCCACATGTATATTTCATAGCATTACTTCAGTATACAACCAGCTACCCAAGTATCAAATCGAGTACACATTTGTTTGTATGTATTTAATATTACCCTAGCTCTTGACACCTTTAAAAGAACACACATCTTAGAAATAACTGAGCTTTTTTTAGGAAAAGATCTGCCATGAAAAGTTTGTTTTTCTCTAAGCAGCTCAATGGTAGAGGGTTACTATTTTAAAGTAGGAAGACAGATTGTGTAATTGTATATCTTTACAGTTACATATTGCAATAAACAGTACGATTTATAGCAAGAGTAACAAAGGATAGGGATATCTCCCCTAACAAACACCCTGCAATGGCAAACTCCAGATAACAGTAAAAATAAGGGATACACCAAAGAGCACACAGCAAGCAAACTGACCATACAGATTTGGCTCAGATCCATCAGGCCTCCTAACCCTTGCAACAACACCCATCCCAAGCCAGCTACTGGAATCATTGATAGCTCAAGTAAAGCAACAGTACATAGACATAGATCAGGTCCCTATAGTCAGAATCAGACTCTTCAGCCCCAGTGACACAGGACCAGGCTGTCTCTGCCTGTGGTCCCACTTCTGGAGGCACCAGCTCTTTCAGCTAACTGCTCAAGAGCTGTTAAACAATTATTCCAGGAGCAATGCCACCACTTTTGGCATCAAGCTACTCTTGAAAGACATGTAACTATTCTCGCACCTGCATCCAAGCCAACACCTCCCATGTCTCTGCTCAGTTGCCCCACGTCCAGACAGCCACTCACAGAACTCTGACAACATCCTGCCAATAGTTTCCTCTGCCCAAGAAGCACCCCAGCTTCACCTGGAGTACCTGAGGGTATAAAATCCACCATGTCCTCCTCCGCCCCACAACTGCCCACCACCAAGCACATCCCCATCAGCTCCCACACAGCCAGTGGAATTAACAGTTCGCTCACCCTTCAGAGAACAGCTTCTGCTGCCTGGTAGCCTCAGCATCCTGCTGCACCTCAAACACAGGGCCCAGACTCCAGAACCCTCACAGCTCTCCCATTCCACTCCGAGTATCTTTTTATAGCCCAGCCTCCTCACACTGCATAAGACTCCTAGGCTGACTGAGAGCCTCTAATGCTCCTCTGCCTGGTAGAGGGTGGGAATGTGCCTCCCCACATGGCTTTACAAATACTGAACAACTTCACATAGTCTCTGCAAATGCAGACAGAGAAATTGTCGTGTCCCCAGTCAGGGAAACCAAGGCAGCAGCTCCGGCATCATCCCTGCTGCCCGTCAGCACCAAACCTGTGCCTTTCTTACGTTAGCACAGGGAGTCAGGAACAGCTGTGCAGGCCATAAGCAGATCAGCTCCTCACACACGAAAAGCTTGTCTGAAGTGCCCAGCGCCAATGAGCTCTGAAGCCGATTTCCATACAGTACTAGCCGGGCTCCCTTTTGGATGAATCACCTTCACAGCCAAAAAATGAAAGCCTGAGGAAAGCTTATTATCCATGAAATGCAGACTTGCCAAAAAATACAAAGCCCCCAGCATTTTGAATTTAGCTTACCGTGGAGCATCCCTGCTATTTTAATGGAAAGACACCTAAGCATGCAAACACTGAAGTACAGGTTGAGAAAAGCTGGCTGAAACCTCTGGCCCAATTTTCTTCTTGCTCGCATTTCTGAAACAAGCCCATTTGGGTCTGGGATATTTCTCTGCTTTCATATAACCAAAATCAGGACAATCTAAAGTATCCCTGGACATTAAGCTTTAAAATACATGTAGCCCTTCTTCACATTGTACACTGCATATACCTGCTACCACAAGAGAATAACAAAAATCAATAGTTTTGTGTGCTCACTTGTGTTCTTCTGAATAAATACACAAAATACTGAAGATTTTCCTCTAAGTTACTTTGGCAAAGCTCCTGCAGTCATTCTTTGTGTCTAGTGAGCATTTCCTCTAATAAATGCAACACCCAGAAATATTGAGTTTGTGTCACAGATACACTTCCTTACAGCTGAGAAACATCAGGCTTTGAATCCAGCTAAAAAGACATGAATTAGCAAATACAGACATGTTACTATTTCCTTTAAGCGAAGGCCTCACCAGCACACATGATGAATTGTGACACCCATACATGATATAAATAAATAACAATTATTTTTTTTAATTATTATTTGGAGCATCAGGCAAGCTTTCTCTGTTCTGAGATTTGAACAAAAGGTATCAGACTTTTTTCCAGTTACAGCGTACACCTTGGACAGCGCTGACAACAATTAAAATGAGGTAAAAAAGCTTCCCAAATACTTTGTCATTGTCTGGATGACCACTGAATTTTAATAACAATTTCAATTAATTAAGACAGGAAAACACCAGAATCATAACAACAGTGCTATTTTATTGGCAGGCTGTTGTGGGAAAGAGTATTCATCTGTTGGCCAGCAATAAAAATCAAAATAACTGCAAGTAGCCTTGGGGCTAGAATCTGCTCTTATTTACACCATCCAGGTAATTCCATTTATTGCAGTGGGACTTCTCCAGACAGATATTGTGGTTGTGCAGCTGTTTAACACCTCATGCAGAATAGAGCCCTCCAAGGAAAATCTGGCTCTGTGCATTTACGCTTTCTATCAGGCATATACTCATATGGGGCTATAATGAAATGTTAAAAAATAAAGTAAAATAAAATTGGGAACTTCTGAATCAGGTTTTAACTCTTCCCTCCTGCACAAGGTTCCAACTGAATTACCAAGTTCATATTGTGCCTGGGAGGCACAAGAAAGTATAAGGGGTAAAGAGCTCATTTCTCCATTACTAATTCCAATTATTGTTAACTGGAGTGAAAAATAAGGTGGATCAGAGTGAAGATGTCAGAAGAAAAAAAGATCAAATAATTTGAACAGGCAATAATAGTACATTGACTAGCTATAGCAGCTGGATTACAGGTGTTAGTTTTTCCTCCCAAAGAATGGCTGGCATAGGAAACAATTTCTAAGGTGAAACAGAGGACGCTGGTCACGAGAGCAAGAGAACTACAGTCTTTGAATGAATCCACCACTGCAGCAACACTGAAGTAAGATACCCTTCTGGAAGGAGGAAGGGTATTCTCACGTGCCCTCCTGCTCCCTTGTGTTTCTCAGCAGCTGTGGCAGAAGTGCCAGTTGAGGACAAATGCATCACTGGAAGCGAGTGAGTGAGATGGCTGGGGGTCTGTCCCCTGCAAAGGGCCTTTCTGTCAGGCTACACATGAAGATGATGTCTTTGGTTGAGGCCAGTGCACCAGGAAATGTTGGCTTGCAAGACTTCTCAGATACCTGGAATAATTCACCTGCTTAAGTTTGAAAGCAGTAACTGTTTTGTTACTACACTACCCACTGAAGGGCAGGCAGACAAGTTTGTCTTTTGTGGGCACTGAAGGTGCAGAGAAGTCTCAGGCAAACAGCTTAGCAGAGAGAAAACAGTGTGTTCATTGCACAATAAAGATGGCATTTTTCTTTACAAAACACTTCAGATTGATGGCAGGGTATTGGTACAGAGAAGTTATCTGTACTTGGTGACTAATTCACCTTTGCAAGATACTGCTTCTACAGCTGGTAACAGACTCAGACAGGAGTCCTGCCCCTGAAATCACTTCCCATTAATTTCAATCACACTGAAAGGTTCAGCCACCAAAAGTTTCCAAGTCAGCTGGCACACAAATGTCTACGCCCTGCCAATATTTTGTGATCCACTTACTGTAAACACATAGCTAATGAATGTTCATTCCCTTGATGATTATTTTGGAAAGTGGAGACATGTCTAAGAGTATTTACAAGGTATGTGGTCCTCCAAAAAATTGATAAATATTCTGACACATCTTAAAACAGAGGCACCAATGCCTTCAGCCAAAGAAATAATGCTAATCATGTATAAAGACATGAGTTATCTCAGGAACCTCAATATATTAATTTCATTACCTCTGAATATTGCAGTTGTTGAATATGCTGACCCCACGGCTTGGAAAAGGACAGGAACAAGATTAATGCAGATGAAAATTGTTAGCTGTTGTGGAAACCTTTGCATAATTGCAATGGCAGTTCTGTGCCAGTCTGTGGATTACATACTTCCACCATCAGCAATGGCCATTGCTAACTCATAATGTCCACTTAGCAGGACCTGAGACTGCAGCTCTTCCAGCACACAGGATGCTCCAACTCTGGGAGAAAAGCAGACCTGCAAGTGAAAATGAGGTGTGCCAGGGTTGCTGCCCCCCTTCCACTGAGCTAAACTAGAATTTGGCAATGCATTATCAATAGCCTACAAGAAAACTTGAATCCTTGATGCCCAGAGGGGCTGATCTTCTAAATATCTAGGCACAAGGTAAAAATTGTTTTATAAATGCACTCCTGTGCAAACAGACACACATACCCTTAAACGGAAAGTTGAAAATTATGTTTTAACGATATTGTGTTAAGAACCACCAAGAAAAATAAAATTGAGGTTTTTTTCACTACAGCTCTCTAAAGGCAGATGATGAGACCCTTCAAAGACACTGAGAATTTAGCAACATGAAGTAACTTGCAGATGCTGTGTCTGACACGTCACATCTCCTGTAAGACTGTACTCACTGACTGCCATCTTAGAAAGCTGTGAGGCGTCAAGGAAGTTGAATGCAATCTTCCAGTCCTCGGTCCTTCCACAAGAGAGTGTGTCTTCCAAGGAAGGGAACAGGAAACGTGCCTCTGTGTGTGATCATGTTGCCATCTAGTGACCGCAGCCCAGAGACCGCTCAAGCCCTGACACTCTTCCACAAGCACAGACAATGCTGCGTGTGAAGCAACAGGGTCTTGTATAACTGAGACCTCAGGGGAAATCGGAGCTGTTGCCAAAATATACAGGATTATTCCTCCTAAAGTTGCAAGTCTCACTTGGGCAGAAACAGCGAGTTCCTTGAGTAGGGCGGTAAGAAACTAAAAGCTCATAGGATTTGTAGCTCTTGCAGTATCATTTTCGTGCCACCCTTGAGCTCCAGAGCCAACAGGGCAGTTCCCTTTCCTGAATTCACACAGAGAGCTGGCAAGACCAGCCACAACAATCAGTCATGGCCAGCTGGTCTCCGCCATTCCTGTGAGATTCACTCAACTTGCCCTGTTAAGCACAAAGAAGAACAAAACATTCCAGCCTGGGTATTAAGAGTGCAAGGCCTCCTCTACTGCTCTTGCACCTGGATTCAATGGCAGATTTTCTGGGACAGGGGAAAATACAGTTATTTTCTACAGCCCAAAGGGTGTAAGTACCCAGCATTCTTTTGCGTTACCAAAATATGCAGGCAAATAAAATATCACTATTACACACGCAGGCACTTCTGAAATCCAACTGCCACATGCTCTTTGGGCACTTTTTACCAATCCTGGCCCACAACACTCAATTCCCATCAATTATGGTGGAAAACTTCTTTTTTGGCAGTTTGAGGAGGCCAACTTTTTTTCATAAACATGTCTGTTCACGTCAGTAAGCATACACGTGTGTGTGTGCATTTGTGTGTTTACAAATATATGTACACACAAACAGAGCGCCTTCCCCAGGGCCCAGTCTTTTCATTCTTTTCCTTATATACACATTGCTACAAAATAAGCTGTACACAACTGAACAAAGATGTTGAGATGCCCTTATATGTGACTTCCTGCAGTATCTTTTGAGAGTTTTTCACCCTGCCTAATCACTACACATTACCACCCCAAAGTCTCTGGATCCTGAAAATTTCTTCTCCCCACAGTATCAGGGTTTGGGGAATTTATCCTTGTCTTTCCCTCCGTTGAAAGAAGACCTTCTGTTTCCACCTTAATAGAGTCACATATCAATATGGATCAGTATCATCTGGATAGTTCTCGCTATAAACACACACACACACTCAGTCACAAAAATAGCTCAAGTGTCTTCTTATTATTCTCTGTGTTATCTCTTGCTTTTTCTTTAGGATCTGAAAAACCACCAATTTGTTTTGCTAAAATATAAATAAATTTTAGGTCATATATTTCCTGATCGAATACAGACAGTGAAAGACTAATTTCAGCATACTTTTCTCCTTAAACTGTTACAGAAGTTTCAGTGTGGTTTCCTGAGAGATATGATACACACAAGAATTGCTAGCAGACATTATTTACTGGCTCAAATTTATTAGAGATCAAAGAATGGGGAAAATAGGCCTCATCTTCCTTGTTCTTCTTGGCAGTGGAACTTTCGCACCACTTAGAAAACCAAAAGGCAGGAGGAAAAGAAAAACATGAGGATATACAATTGCACTGGGAAGAAAAACATGATCACACGGAAATACCTAAGGGATCTAAGGACAGCTTCCAAAAGCTATCATAATAATTAAATTAATAAACCAAGTCAGATGCTGATTACCAAGCACAGTGGCCCTTTACTGCCAACAGCCATAAAAGAATCTTGATGTAGTAATGCCAGTGTGAAATAGCTGAAGATCTTCCTGCACTGTGACAGGGCTCTAGGATTTTGGATGGGATAGTTTCTACAGAAAATGGAGGACAGAATGCAGCCCCATACATCCCTCTCTGGGAATTAAGAGAATCACATTTCTTAAAATGCACTCAGTGATGAAGCTAAGCTCTTCCACTCCTGTTAAGTTTGCTCAGGATTTCCTGTTAAGCACAAAGGAAAAAAAAACATAAAGAAGAATGAAGAATAGCCATGTGCCCTAGGATTCCTATTTTTGTTCTATTAGGCTATATATATAATTATTCATGCAGTCAATTTTCCCCAAAATAACTTACTAGCTGAGACTAGAGACTGAAATTTTGTTCTATTCTTTCCTATGGGAACTTATATTCCTCAGGCAATCCCTTAAAATCAGGTTTTCTTTTAGTCTTTAGCAAAGAGTTTCCTTTCCAGAGAGACCACCCAGAAGAAAACAGGAAGTCCCATAGCTTCACATTCTTTGAGGAGCAGAGTGTTGAGTTCCAGCCCCATATTCACCCAGTCACCAAGGAGTTAATGTGTTGAGCAGCTACTTCATGTTCTGCAGATATGTATGCACTGATTAGCAGTGGTTGGAATAAAAGACTGCAGCCCAAGGAAGGCGGAGCATTCTCAGAAACAGCAGTCTGGCAAGAAGCTGTCAAGGGAATAGATCCAGAACCCCCAAGAAGAATGAGACGGACTGACTGGGAACAATTAAGGAAAGTCATTTCATTTTCTATAAAGGAGAGAACAGAGCATCCTTCTGAATTTGTGGAGTCCCTGGAAATTCCCATTAACACAGGATGCAGACCAACAGACTGGACCACTCAACCTCTCGGAGGATACCAGTAAAACCTCTCACAAGGAGAGTGGAAAGTCTTCCTTGGCATTATCTCCCTATCAAATGTGTTAATGATGGTAACACTGCTTTTAGAGCAGTTTTCATCCCAGTGCAAACCATGCAGCTGCTGGCTGCTTGTTTTGGGAGTCAGTCACACACATTACCTGGCTATACAACATTTTGCAGAGCAAAGCAGAATGCTCCGGTGCCCACTTTCTCCACTCAAACCCTCATCTGACCAGAAGCTGCACAATGCTGCTAGAGAAAGCCATTCAAAAGGCAAACGAGTCCATCCCCAACCCCATTAGTTCTTTGATTATTGACAGTGTTACTGACTTGCAGTAACTGGTGAGAGATTTAGGATTGAACTGGCGGATTGACTGACAATACCAGCTCCTTCTATGCAGACACTGGAACAACCAAACCCCAGACCCACCTAAGAACTTTATTACCAAATCTTACCTAATTCCAGCTAGGGAAGCAGACAATAGTAGTCATTCTGGAGAAAGATACAGGATCCTAGAAAAAAACAATACTCTGTTCCCCATCCTTGCATTTGTACTCCACCTTCATTCCATCAGGTTTTGTATCTTATTCAAAAAAACATGTTGTGCATAATCTGTTATGAAACTGGTTATCCTAAATAAGCAGGAAAAGAGGATTTCTTCTCTCTGTCTCTTGCAAAGTTTTGGTCCCAATGTAATCTATCAGCAATGAGTTTCATAGACTAATTCCACAGTATGTGGAGGTGCATTCCCAGGGGGCAGGTGCGATCCTTTCTACGAATCAGCCGGTTTGAAATGTTTTGTTACAGTGAGCATCACCCCTGTGGTTCTCTCTGCTTCTTTCTTTCTTCTGTGTGACCTCAGAGGGCATGGGCATGTTCCTGGCTGGACCTGTGTCACAGGGTGACAATCATGACACAAAAATAGCCCCCTTGCAAATCTATATATTAAAACTAATAAATGATCCAGAAGGAAAAGTCTCCTTAAAGATCAGAGACCCAGCTGGGCCCACATTTCCAGCTGGAATGATGGAAGGTTTACAGATTCAGCTGATCAGCACTCTCTCTCACAAAACAGGGGTGAACGGGGGGCTGAGTCGTGGAAGTGTGAGGCAGAGATATGTGAGAGTGCAATGTGCACAGACTCAAAGGTATGCATCCCACTGCTGTTGCAAAAGATGTGCCAGCAGGTTGTATTCCACAGATGATGGAACAAGGAGAAAATTCCTTTCACCATTCCTACACTATTCCTTCTTTGGGGAACTTCATCACATGCTATCTCCTTGATGCTCGTAAGGCAAAGTAATCCATTCTGTGGCAGTGACTCCCTTCTGGTCCATGAGGCCTGGACAAGATGAACTGAGGCCTTACATGACCTCAGCACTTTTGTCAAGTCCCTGTGTGCCCCTGCAGCTCTTTGAGGACGAGACAGTAGCAAAGCTTGTGACTTGCATCCTGTCAGTCACAGGTATTCTCAAATTCCCGCATAACGTGAGTGTAACATGCCTGGGGAGCGCACAAAGATAGCCCTGTTTTCCCACACTAACACTCTCAGCCCCAGAGTGGAAAAGACAAGCAAATCCATGGCCTGACTGTCAGAGGTATCACAGAATCACATAATGGTTGAGGTGGCAAGGGACCTATGGAGGTCAACCAACCCCTCTGTTCAAGTAGGGTCACCTAGAGCAGGCTGCCCATGACCATCAGCCTTGCTCTCACTGTTTTTGGTGGGAAGTACTGGTGCCTACAGCATCTTGCAGAACAGATCTCTTGCCTTAGCCATTCATTTTATTACATAACAATATATAGACGAGAAAAGCAACTGACAATATTCCACAGGAAGCAGTGCTGTGTGGAATGGTGATGTACTCTGATACAAAAGACTGTTTGTAAAGCAACTATTTCTACATACATAAAAAAAAAACCCCAAACCCAGAAATGTTTAAAATATTTCTGTTCAGGATTAATTCATAGCCAGGAAAACTCTGCCTGCAACCCTATATCAGAATAAGCCATCTTCCTATTTATCCATCTTAGTAAACTGGAAATACACAAAATAGCAAACCACCCCCTCCCTTGAAAGAAAATAGATGTTACTATCTCAGCATTGGAACAGAAAGAAAAGCAATCATCTTTGCAAATTAATTAATTAATTAAAATTCTTAAAGAACCAGTAGGAAACAGTTGTCTTAAAATAAGGCTTTGTAGGCCGTGGAACAATTTAGCAAAGAGAAATCCTATTATTCTCTCTGAAAGGCCTTGAAGTGCTTTTAACATTAGGGAGTGCTATTAACATTACAGATGGGAAAGCCAAGGCCTTATAAGGTGGTAGGATTTATCCAAGGTCATTTTACAACCAAGTAGTGGAAAGAGGAATATAAACTAAATTTCTTAATTCCCAGACCACTGCCAGTTTCCCTTAGCCTTAAGTCTATCACATGCATGACTGGAACAGCAGTTGATAACTAATCTGTGTACTCATGGGCCCTCACATTGAGGTTTTGTGAGAATCCATGTGGAAACCTGGTGGGATGCAACAACACTTAATGAATGATGCTCAGCCACAAATCACTCTCCCTTATGCAACTAAAGGCAGTAAGATGCAACAGGGGCCCACTTCTGGAAAGTGAGGGCGATTTCATCCTACACTTGAGTGAAACGACTCCTAGGACTCAGCATTGCTGTCCCCCAGTGCTCAGTATTGCGGATGGTCCTGTTTAACATCTTTGTCAATGAGTTGGGTTGAGTGCATCCTCAGTAAGTTTGTGCAGGACACACGGGTGGGAGTGCTGATCTGCTAGAGGGCAGGAAGGCTCTGCAGAGGCTGGATCAATGGGCTGAGAATGTCTGGATGAGCTTCAACTAGGCCAAGTGCCCAGCCCTGCATTTGGGTCACAACAACCCCACCCAGCGAGACAGGCTGGGGGAAGAGTGGCTTGAGAGCTGCTCAGGAGAAAGGGACTTGGGGGTGCTCGTTGACAGGTGGCTGAATATCAGCCAGAAGTGTACTCAGGTGGCCAGAAAGGCCAATAGCATCCTGGCCTGTATCAGGAGTAGTGTGACCAGCAGGGCCAGGGCAGTGATTGCCCTGCGGTGCTTGGCACTGGTGAGGCCACACTTCGAGCCCTGTGTCCAGTTCTGGGCCCCTCAATTCAGGAAGGACATTGAGGTGCTGGAAAGAAATCAGAAAAGGGCAAAGGACCTAGTAAAGTATCTGAAAAAAAAAAAAGTAAGTCCTAAGAGGAGCAGCTGAGGGAACAGGGTTTGTTTAAAAAAGGAGGTTCGGGGGTGACCTTATCCCTCTCTACAACTCCCTGAAGGGAGGCTGTAGTGAGGTGGGGGTTCATCTCTTCTGCCATGTCTCAAGGGAGAGGATGAGAGGAAATGGCCTTAAATTAAGCGGGGGGAGAGTCAGAATAGATATTAGAAAAAAAAATTTCACTGAAAGAGTGGTTTGGCATTGGAATAAGTTGCCTGGGGAGGAGGTGGACTCAGCGTCTCTGGAAACGTTCAAGAGGCATCCGGATGTGGCACCTGGGGATACAGTTCAGAGGTGATTATGGTGGCGCTACACTGACTGTTAGACTTGACGATCTTGAAGGTCTCTTCCAACCCTGTGACTCTGCGATTTCCACCAGCGGCCCAGAGTTACCTGTGGGGAGTCACGGCACAAAACCCCGAGGCAGCGGCGGGGGCCGCGATGGCGGCCGGGCCCTCGGCCCGACCCGGGGCTGCCCCGACGGCCGCGCCACGCGCCACAAGATGTCGCCCTCCCCTCAGGCAGGGCCGGGGCGGGCCGGGCCCGCCGGATACCCCCACGGGNGAGGCCGGCCGGGCCCTCGCCCCGCCCCGGGGCTCCCCCGACGGCCGCGCCACGCGCCACAAGATGTCGCCCTCCCCTCAGGCAGGGCCGGGGCGGGCCGGGCCCGCCGGATACCCCCACGGGGCTGGGGCCGGAGCTGCCCCCGCGCCCGCGGCGACAGCCGAGAGANATGTCGCGGAGCAGCTCGAGGGCCGCGGCCGGCCATGGCCGAGGGGGAGGCCGCGGCCGCTTCTGCGCCCCGCAGATCCACGATCTGATGGAATCATAGAGTCGTTTAGGTTGGAAAAGACCTCCGAGGTCATCAAGTCGAAGCATTAATAGTGTCAAGTCCACCACTAAACCATGTCCCCAAGTGTCACATCTACAGTACTCCCAGGGATGGTGACTCTGCCACTTCCTTGGAGAGCCTGTACAAGTGATTGACAACTGTTTTGGTGAAGAAATTTTTCCTAATATCCAATTTAAACCTCCCCTGGCGCAACTTGAGGCCCTTCCCTCTCATCCTGTTACTTGTTACCTGGGAGAAGAGACCAACCCCTACCTTGCTAGAGGCTCCTATCAGGTTGTCAATAGAGATACTAACTAAACAGGACTGGCCTCAGAAATGAGCTGTGAGGAACACCTCACCACCTCCACAGCTCATTCATCCTGCTCTATTCCTGACACCAATGTCCTTAAGCCCAACTTATTTTGCACTGTATCTTCTGTACAGTGAAAAACTCCCAAATCCAACAGTCTAAGAAGATTCCTGATATTTCCTGTTGCTAGAAGAGTGCAGCAGCATCTTGTGGTGACTCTAGGTGAAGTTACTATCTCTACTGAATACCCCATATGGGCCAAGCAACCCTCCAAAAGTGACTAAGTCACAGAAATCACAAAATATTTTGAGTTGGAAAGGACCCAGAAGGATCACCAAGTCCACGTCGTAAGTGAATGGTCCATATAGACGTCAAACCCATGACCTTGGCATTGTTGGCACCATGCTCTAGCCAACTGAGAATGCAAACATTTCATCCTAAAACGGGTGTCTTGCAAGGCTCAGCAGCCCCTGCTCCTTTTCAATTGACCCTTGGATGGCAGTTGCAAGTTAGGAGTAAAAGACCTGGCTGGGAAGGCAACAGCTGCTCTGCTGGGAGATGTGTCCACCTCCCACTTACTTGTCAGCTGCCATCTGCTAGAGGGTTACCAGCTTCCCGACTTTATAGGTGGGATCACCTTATCTAAGTGCTGCCTACTCCTCCACTTCAGGCACAATCAGACAGCCCAGCCCAAGCAGTCTGAATTAGTGGGCTGAGCTCATTCAGTGGATGGTCCTTGAAGCCCTTTAATGGACAACTCCATTAAAGTAACAGCAATATTATCTTTCCATAGATCCAACAGGGTGGAGAAAAGAATGAGTGTCTTTCTAGGCTGTCACTCTCCGGTGGCTTCCCAGACTGAATGACCCTTTCCAAATGTACCACTAACCTTTCTCTAAAGATGTTTTGGTGATCCTGGAGGATGTTTCCTGTCCCAGCCACACATAACATCTAGATCCAGCCCAGACCACACACACTGGTATTCAGGTTCTGAGACTGAGAGCTTACACACACGTGACCATAAGCGTGCAGGAGATGGGAAGAAAGAGGTCGCCCACAGCAGCCTCTGAGTAATCCTGAAATGATGGCAGGTATGTAAATGACATAGGAGGGTTCAGAGCAGGAATCTGCTCTCACAGAAATATTTGCTCTCTGTGTCATGAGGAGTCCTGCCGATGTCAATGAAACAGGAGTGGCAAGCGCTGGTCCTCAGTAAGGAGTCTGATTGCCCTATTTTTTTATACTCACAGGATTATTATGAACATCTGGTAAACAAATTCTTTCCTAATGGCTGACAAGATTTTGACCATTTCCTTTTAGACAGCTGGCTTAGAGTAGGAAGACACAGACTCTAGGGCTTAGAGTCACTCTTTTTTTCATAAGTAGTTTCTTCCACACAAGATCCAAGCAAAGATTCTGCATACACATGATTGTATTCACCAGCAAAACATAACTGCTGAGGGGGAAAGTTTTCCCTAAGGATCTATTTAAATCCATGAATCCCCCTTCCTTTACAAGCCAGACGCAATGATACTAGCTTTGTACGTTCCAATGTTTGTTTGATACCTCTGGAAAATAAGTTTTAACAATCCTAAACTCTGTGCAGGAAGTTAAAGAGTAGAGTTACATAGTGATTCAATGCACAGCAGCGAGATAATTAAACCTGGCACACAGGAGGATTCTTTCTAATTGACTTCCTGGATCAGATTTTGCTGGCAAACATTGGAAGTGAAGATTAAAAGAGTTAAACAGCTTCAGTCTTCAAAAGGTGATTTTTAAGGGGAAAATATCATACTTCATTAAGAATTTCATTGGAGCTGCCATGAATTATGTTCTAAACAAAACATACTTAAATGCTATCTTTGCTTACATTGGTTCTGTAGGTCCAAGTGCATTCTAGGGGAGCTTATGTTTTGTTACCATGGTGAAAATTATTTTAACTGTATGTGATCACCATTGCCCCCTCTGTTTGCTCATAATCTCTTCTACTCCTCCACTTTCCCCTTCCAAATATATAAGCATCAAGATTTTTTCCTTCTTCCTTTCACTCACACAGGTAACAGAAAAACCATCTCTCAAGCAGTCATGACAGCTGTTTATTTACTTGTTTGGATAAAAACCAGCTCTCTTTGTATTCCAGTACTGAAGACAAATCAAAGAAATGTAATAACTAGATGCTAAACTCTCTTTTTTTTAGCCTGCAGAGATGAGGCTTATGTGATCCTTCTGTCTGTTTTCCTCTCCTTTCCCACCCTCCTCCTCCATTCAAATGCTTCTAAACCTGTTGGCCAATTCCAGCTAAATTTGGCAGAGAGGTAGGAAAATAAAGTCTTTGCAACCTCACCAAGCCTAATGAGAATCAGAAGTGAGCTGAGAAGACGTACCCAAATGACTGTCCTTGGTTTAGGAAAGACACTGTAACTCCAGAGTCACCCCTTTGGCTGATAGGGCGACCCAGCAGGAAGCACACACCAGCCAGCCTCCACACTGGTTACTGGAGCTTTCCCACTGCCAGGGTCTGCTGCCTGGCCAGCTGGCACTGTGGCATAGGAAAGCAGGTGGGACTCATATGATGGAGGAACAGAAGGTGCTGTGGGACTGTGCAAGTCACTGCATGAAGCTGTATTTAAAGGGTTGTGTGTACAGAGGCATGGGATAAAGATGCATAGGAAGCAGCTTTCACTGCATCATCTGCTCCTAGAACAGCTACTCACAGTGACTGATACTACCCACTTGGTAATAGCCACCTTCAAATAGCACAGCAATCCAAACAGGCACGATTCTTTCCCCGTGATACATTTTGCTGTTCTACATAAGCAATTCGGGTAGGATACATACAAGAAGGTTTCCTCTACAAAATGATAAACAGAATATTCCTTATCATTCATAGCCGCTGCCTCCAGACAACCTATATTATGCCCTTTGCATCCTGGGTGGGAGCCAGGACTGCTAGAGTGATGAATCAATAACATCCATAAGGAAAATGAAATGGAGGAAGCTCTTATTCAGTAGATTTTGCTTTTGTTAATTGTTCCTATATTTCATTCCAGCCCCACATCCTTTCAAACGGCTGGGACTGTGACTCAGCTTCAGCAACTTACATCCCCAGAAGAGAGAGGAGTCACCCTCCTGGGGCTGATTTCCCTATTGCTTCATAGCTCCATTGCTTGGCAGGCTTGTCCATCACACAGATCCCTTTGCAGATCTCACATATCCCACATCCCACATCCCTGTCTTGTCCGAGGCAGCTGACCACAATGAGCAAGGACAGGGACAGCCACAGCATCAGGGGCCAGTTAAGATAATCCTGCTAGCAAGACAGCTGCATAGGGAAATGCTGGCTTTGCTCACTTGGTATCATTGTCCTACAGACATTGTCCTCTGCAGATACATCATCTAAATAACAGAGCTTGAACGTGGCCTAAAGACAGAGGAGCAAGACCAGCTCTCCAACCCTGCCAGCACCTGATGGACAGGCAATCCAAATTAACAAGGGCAATTATTTCTTTGGCTGTGGCACTTCAATCCAGTAGATTTGGTTTGTCAGTCATGAGTCAACTCTGAAGTAAGCTTGTGCCTTCAAGGTATGGTACAGATGCTTCCAAGTTGACACGTCTTAAATCTCTCTGTACATATGGAGAGCTTAACATTGCTGTTCCTAGGTAGCAATTACACTAGACAGCAGGTTGGGAGGAGGGGTTCACATAACTGGCAACCAGAAGGAAGGAGTCAAAATAAAGTTAATGAGTTTTTTTTTAAGATAACTTCTGTGTCCTCTTTAAAATAGATCAAGGCCCCTTAGTTGAAAACTGAGGGAAAAGCATAATGAAAGCAAAACAAAAAAGCAATGAATAACAACAGGAAAATAAACTAGAAACATATGTAAAACAAAGACAGAGGCAAAACCAACAGGCCTTTCCAAGCCTCACCCTTTAAGCCCCAGGTCCTAGAACCAGGAGATTGCATATGGTGCCCAATGTCATCAAAGAAAGTTATTTTCTCCTTCTTGCCATCCTCTGCAAAGAAGACTTCAGAAACCTGATATAGATGTGCTTTAAAGAAAATCCAGACAAGGCACCCAGATTTGGCCAGCAAGCACGGGGTCTTCAAAACCAGATCAATCTCGTAATTCTTTGAGATTTGCCCCACAATTTTTAAACAGCAAGGAACTGTTCAAAATGCTGATAATACTGCATGGATTAGATTAATTAATAGTTTGGGCCCCGGCAACACAATACAATTATGCTGCTTTCTAGACATAATGAGACCATTTTAATTTTTTTTTAAGTGCTTGTAAAAGGTGTTTATGTGCAAACTTGTAGCTTTCAGGTCAAGTTGAAATCCAGTACCAGAAGGTAAACCAGGAGGACTCAGATGTGGACAGACACACCGCAGCCTGTAAGCTCTGTATTGAAAGCCCAACGTTTCCCAGTGCTTCCGGAGACAGTACATTTATGTTGCCAAAAGACCCAGCTCACACCACAATGACAATGGGTCACTATAATGAGATTGGTGGGACGCAATAATGGTATTGGCAGCTGCCTGCAAGTCTTCTACTGCTAATGTTTTAGAATAGGTCAGACACCACAACCCATATTTAGAGCATGCTTTTCAGAGACATTGGCCACCCACAATTCCTACAGCGCTGGGCACAGACACCAAGCCAGCAGCTGTAAAGTTCTTATTTCAAATGTTGTGTTTCCAGTCAACACACAAAGCTTAGGTAGGGAACATACTGTCAGGAATGCCTTCTGGGTTTGTCTTTTTTTCTTTTTTCAGCCTGTTTCTCACATAGTTTTACTGAGGAACAAGAAAATCAAATGACTTGCATGGAGGTCACAGAGTGAGTCATCAGCTCAGCCCAGTGACGGTCAAATAATGCTTATTTGTAAAACTATAATTTTATAGTGCTCTACTGCATAGCTTTAAAAATGAATGTATGGGAAAAATACACCCACGTATGACAAACGTACTTATACTCTCCCTGCTTTGGGTGGACATTCTGTTAGTCACAGGGAAGCATCTGTGTAAAGCTTTTTTTGTTGCTGCTTTTTGCTTTTCTAGACATTTCATCAAATGGTCCCTGAGTCAGAAGAAGTGGGTTTTGCTATTAAAGTCTGTGTGGAGGCTGCATTCCAAAGCTGTTGGAGGATTCAAAGATAAATATTCCTACTTTGGGGAAAAATTAAAAAAAAAAACCAAAACTAACATCTTTGATTTAAAAACAACAACAACAATCCAAAGTGAATGTAATGTTTACAAAGACAGCAAAAAACCAATGATCCTTCCTGATAGTCTCTGGAACCAAAACCCAAGAGGAGTTTCATTAAAGCACAAGTTCCTTTAAAATTGCTTTTAATTGTATAGTGTATGCACCTACTGCGCTAAAAAAATGGTATTGATTCATATTGAAACTAATTCCAACAGCAACAAAATATTAGCCAGCAACCTCACACAGCCACTGTGCAATGAACAAAGTTCTTTGGAGCAGGAGCCATCTCTGTTCAGTGATTTGTATTTTGTGTGGTGAGGGTGGAATGCAAGCCTGTAATAATCTGTCTCAAGAAAATATTTGGGGGTGAGCATATATGCTAGGGCTCCTTTGGCTGGCAATTTTGGAACCCTCATGTATCCATCATTGCAGATACACATCAAGAAAGTGAGGGAGAGCTGTGCAGTGGAAGACGGTGGAATCACCCCATCCTGTTAAAAGTGTTTCCCATATACATATAAAACCAGCAGCTGCACAGCATACAGGAGGTGTAACACAAGGAGGTCACACTTCAGCTTAAATCTAGGTATGTTGCTCACAGTAGCACCCCCCCTTTAGTGCAGGGCAGCTGCTGAGCAGTACCTTCAAACCCACAGTTCTCCCTGCTCTGGTCTCCCATGAACAGCAGAAATGACAAGGAAAGTCTGTGCTCTCTATACATAGTATCTGTTATCATCTCTTCCATGTGGCACCTAAGTCTAGATGGGCTTGGAAAGATTTTTCCCTCCCGCCTGAACACGTAGAAAGTGTTTTCTCGTTTGCCTGGGGTGTGCTGCTGTGCAGGATGGAGGGACTGACTTGTTCAAGGACAGAGAAGCCCATAGCAAAGTTGGGCACAGAGGCTGAGGGCAGATTTGTCTTCTTACCCCATCCCAATTTGCCCATGTCCAGCAATATCCCAATATCTGCTTCACAGTAAATTAATGTTCTTGATGATGGGAGGGAGTTTAAGGAATTCATCCAGCCTCCCCCACTCCTGTAGCTTTAACTCTTTCTTGCCTGGCTCAGCAGTGACTGACTCCAGAGCTTTGCCTCACCAGCTGCTCAGGGTGGAGCTGGACACAAGGGGAGGGGTTCTTTAAAAGTGGAGCTTTGCATAAGGAAAGATGTTGAGCGAGACTGCACAGGAAAAGGGGATAATTTTGTTTGAGCTGGCCTGGTCCCAGCCTCACATTGCCACTGTGATCACAGTCTAGGGAAAAACAGTCCTAAAGCCAGATTGATCACAAAATCACAGAATCACAGAATATCCTGAGTTGGAAGGGACCCACAAGGATCAAATTTCAACTCCTTGCCCTGCACAGGACAGTCCCAAGAATCACACCACATGCCTGAGAGAATCATCCAAATGCTTCTTGAACTCAGACAGGGTCAGTGCTGTGACCAGTTCCCCAGGGAGCCTGTTCTAATGTTCAACCCTTTGGGTTGAAAAACCTTTTTTCTAATATCCAACTTAAACTTTGCCCAACTCAGCTTCATGCTGTTCCCTGGGATCCTGTCATTGGCACTGTCCCTCTGCTGCCCCTCACAAGGAATTTGTAGATTGCAATGAGCTCTCCCCTCAGTCTCTTTTCCAGGCTGAACAGACCAAGTGACCTCAGCCACTCCTCATATGGCTTCCCCTCCAGACTCTTCACCATTTTGGTAGCCCTCCTTTTGACACTCTTTCTTATATTGTGGTGCCCAAAACTCCCCCAGCACTCGAGGTGAGGCTGCCCCAGGGCAGAGCAGAGTGGGACAATCCCCTCCCTTGCCTGGTTGGCAATGCTGTGCCTGATGCCCCCCAGGACACGGGTGGCCCTCCTGGCTGCCAGGGCACTGCTGACCCATATCCAACTTGCCAAGGACCAGGATCCCCAGGTCCCTTTCCATGGCACTGCTCTCCAGCCTCTCATTCCCCAGTCTGTACATCCAGGGCTGCACCATCCCAGGTGCAGAATCTGGCACTTCCCCTTGTTAAACTTCATATGGTTGGTGATTGCCCAGTTCTCTCATTTGTTGAGGTCTCTCTGCAGGGTCTCCTTGCCTTGGAGGGAGTCAACAGCACATCCCAATTTTGTATCATCTGCAGACTTGCTCAGTATCCCTCCCAGTCCTGCGTCCAAGTCATTTATGGAGATGCTGAAGAGCACAGGGCCGAGAATGGAGCCCTGCAGAGCCCCGCTAGTGACAGGTCCCCAGTCTGATGTCACCCTGCTCACTGTAACCCTCTGTGCCCCACCCGTGAGCTCACCCATCACAGGACGTGTTTATCCAGCTGGGGGATGGACATTTTGTCCAGAAGGATCCCGTGAGAGACAGTTTCAAAAGCTTTGCTGAAATCCAAAAAGGTGACATCAAGTGGCTTCCCTTGATCAGCTGGGTGGGTTACCCTGTCATAAAAGGAAATCAGGTTTAATAAGCAGGATGTTCCTGTCATGAAGCTGTGCTGGCTGTGACCAAGGAGTGAATTTTCCTTCAGGTGTTCTTCAGTTTCTCCCTCAATAATCTTCTCCAGGCAGTGAAGTGAGACTGACAGGCCTGCAGTTTCCAGGGTCATCTTTCTTGCACCTTTTGAAAATTGGGACAATATTAGCCAGCTTCCCGTCAACCAGGACCTCTCCAGCCATCTGGAGAGGTCCAGTGCATCTCATCTCCAATAGCCAGACCACCAAGGCAATTATAGCTCACATTCAAGAAAAACTAAGAAGATGAATGAATAAATAAAAATGTTGAAATATTAGATCATCAGCAGAACAATGAAAACCCCAAACAGATACAAACAATGTTATTGCCTTTTTTCTTTTTTTTTTTCCAATTTCAATCTGAAAACCTGTTTGGGCCAGAATTCTTTGGAATCGTGCTACTGAATGTGCCTATAGTTAGGAGATAAAAAAAGAGGCGTTAAAGCTGTTAGATGTGATCATCACAATGAGGGACTGGTTGCAGCCTGCAGGAACCTGAAAAGAAACTGGTGAGTGCAGGAGTTAGAAGGCATTGCTATGACAACAAAGCAAACCACCTCTGAAGAGAATAGAAAATATGTACAGCCATGCCAAGATCATAAGCAAAGAAAAGTATATTCTAAGAGGAGGCAAATGAAACATTGGCTTGGAAAACAAAATTATGCCTTTAGCATGATTTCTTCTTTATGCATGGCACCTCTTCAGGAAAAGCATGCTTTTAGCAAAGGGAAAGAAACTTTCGCTAAAGCACCTTTTTGCCCAGTCCTTACACTTTGAGGAGGTAGCAGAAAGATCTGTACTCTGTGTTTGCACTCTCAGATTTTGGTTATCTATGGTTAAGTTATCCAAAAGGCAGTCTCTATGCTTTTTTCCAACCAACACTTACTGTACTTTTGAATAAATTTAACTTTCTTACCTTTTCCCTCCTAATAAAATTAATCACATTTACCAGAAGACGCCTTTTTATTCACATTCAAAGCTCAGAATACTCCATGGAGGGTTAAACCTAGAAATTCCTCTAGCATTCTGGCAGAGAAGGTTTCCATGTTCTTCTACAGCTGCACATAAGTCATTAGCAAGATTGGTCCAAGCAGTTTTCTGGACCATACCTAACAGAAAGCTCCCTGGTGACACTGATGCTTGATGACAGTCAACTCTTGAAATCAGAGCCAGCATGGATGTTGACAAAATGGTCCACACTTTGTGTGCTCAGCCAGGAGGGGGAAAATCCTGTTTCCCATAGTGAAGGAGCAAATGAGCAAGCCAGAGGAATACACTATAGCAAGAGCCTGCTGAAGAGGTGATGAGCAGCATCCAGGGTTTGTGGCAGGGAGCAGAGCTGGGCAGCTTTGTGCACAGGATTGTTCTGCAGAGGGGATGTCCTATACTGGGAAATTGAACAGATACTGCTTGAAACAGAGCAGTATCAGGCCCTACCTGGACAGTCTTATGGTGACTTTTGAGAGTTATCTTCTAATTTAGCTCTGGAGTGATAGGACAGAGAGTGTCTTATACACAGGCTCAAGTGAGCTGTCCTCTGTCTCTACAAGAGCCTCATGATGCAGCCCCCTGCCCCCCTCCTGAGCAGTTCTGCATCACTTTCTGGCATAAATACTTTCCTGCTTCAGCCTCAGAGCCTTCATTCCCTAGCCAGAGGCTGAAACACAGAGCTCTACTGTTAAAAACATGTGCTGTACCCCGCAATACATCTAGAACATCAGAAACCAATGCATGAAAAACGTTGTCCTGGGCTAGGAGGTATCTTGCACTAACAACAATAACAAAATAAGTGAAACTGTCCTTGCCTGTACTACTGCTGTGGAGGGCCGTGGGCTGAATTCCCTAACAGAGACACGGCCTGTGCCACCAAAGGGAATTTCAGCCTACGGCAACGCCACCAACGTACCCAGACATGCTAAACTGTCAGAAACACTCATCTGTCAGCACAGCTCTGTCTACACCCGCACCTTGCCAGCAGTGGGGGAGTTCATTTTTTTCCACACCCTAGAATTACACTGGCAAACTCTGTAGGTTACACTAAGCCACAGAGTGCAGGCCACGTGTGCGTGCACTTTATTGGCCTTCATTTGATCCTGTGCATTAAAGGCAGCTGGGCTTCCTCTCTTTCCAGCTAAATAATAATTATACCCATTGTTCCCAGTGGGCAAAGAGACCCTGTTCACACATATCCAGAAAGACAAGACATATAATTAACACCTTGCTGGGATAGAGAGCTTTTGTTCAGATTAGTCATTACATGTCTTGCAGCCTGAAAACAGTGCTTCTTACATTCATTTCAACTCACTTCCTCCATGCCTCAGAGCTTAACTCCTTGCTTCTTCCCAGGTCATTGTACATGCATGTGTCCAGCAGCAGTGCTTAGTAAGCTGAGGCCAACAGCTTCATCCCAATATCCAGAGCCGGGGGTCCTGAATTGCCATGTGCATCCCATGTTCTGCACATTGGTGGTTGCCGTGGCTGTTGCTGCTGCTACCAAACCCATTTGCAAAAAAATGGCAAAGGTTTCTGCCGAAGACGTAAGGCAGAGGACAGGTCTCCTGCCTTGAGACTTGGGCTACAGGAAGAAAGTGAGGTTACATGCAGTGGATGGGCTTAAATAACAGCTCATTGTTCTCCTCTTCCTCCTTCCTCTTGGTTTTTTTTCCTTATCCCATTTCCATTCTCACTGAACATCCCATTTTCACTCTGCATTCTGTCCCATCCCTTGTGCTGGACCACATTCTCTTCTGACCAGTGTGGTTCAAAAATCTTCTTCTTGTGTGTGGATTTCGTTTTTCCTTTTTCACTTCAGGTTTCATTTTTATCAAGCCCTTGGTTCAGTGCTTTCAACTGAAGGATCCCAAACAGGCTAAAGACTGGCGCAAAAGGGGAGCAGAATAGTTGCAGTTTAGGGCACAAAGGGGGTGCACAGAGAAAGAGGGGTTGTGCTGCCCTCTTCTAGCAGCAATCTGCCATTAGATCAGCTCAAGCTCTCTTCAGTAACTTTGACATTTGTTTTACCAACACAGCGATTTGGGTGGCAGTGCTGTGAGCAGGTAGGGAAGGCTGAACTACCACATTTTGGCAGTAATAATGGTGCATAGGTACAATTACAGCAGCAAAGAATCACTTCGTTTTGGGGCCAAAATTGCATAGCTAAAAGCCAGAGCAGGGTCTGTCTTTAGGACATGAGCTTCCCAGGAAGAGAGCAGGAGCTGAAGAGCAGAAGCTGCATTGAGGAACCAGAGCAAGAGCAGAAACTAACAAGTTTGTCACAATCAATACAGGTTTGAGCCACTGACTGTCAAAGGAGCAGCTGTGGCTACTGCCTTCCAGCAATAGGTCCTGGCAAGCAGCAGGGCTACCAACACCCAGCCCACAGGCATTTGCATGTAGCCAGCATTTCATCATTCACTTCAAGCTCGGTCCAGCTGGTACTACCTGATTTGGCAAGGTCTTTGCAAGCCCAGGGTGATGTTTTGCCCAATGACAGCTTTAACCATAAATATCCAAAGCATCATACCAGTACAACCTGAGTGAGAAGCAGCACTTACATCAGCTTAAAGACACCTAAGTACCAAGTTCCTTTGAGGATGGCAGTGTCTGCTGCCTGTCATCAACATGAAGCTAGAGGTCAGGTCTGTATCAGAGCACTCACAAATCAGTTGGATTAACTTAAAACCCCTTTGTCAGCTCCATCAGCTAACATAGTGCACAGCTGGGTTGGTAGCATATAACATTTTCACTGCCTCAACATAGATAAAGCAGCACTGCATCTTTGAGGAGAAAAGGTCTAAAAGAGACCATTTCACATCTGTACTAACTTAATAAAAAGAAAAATAGCTTTGTTTTGTAAAAGGAAAGTGCAGCCACACTCATGCCAGCCTGGCAAACTAAAAACTGTAGCACACCGTTCCATCTTCTTTTGCAGCCTCTAAATCCAATGGCATCTGATTGCCTTGGGGTTTCAGCCCTTCCAATTAACTAAAGAGTTTTATCTGCCACTGGTGCAACTGAAAGGTGATTCTGTGATCACAAGAAGCACTAATTGCTCTTTTTTTCCCCCCCTTGCCCTAATTTAAATAACATCCAGTCCCACCCCACCGAAGAGCCGGTGTAAGGAGCTTTACGGAGGTCTGTACTTAGCACAAGGAGATTGCAGCAGACAGGTAAGCAATCAGGCAAAATAAGCCCCAAGTTCTTCTAATACAACAGCCATGCAAAGTTACTGTTCGCTTTATGTGACAACTGCAGTATCCAGATGATGTAGGATGTTTAAATGGATTTGACACATGGGTTTCAGGCCTCAGGTGCTATGGAGTAACATGAAGTAACATGTATTGTGTACATACCCCCCCAAAACTGGTAGGACCTAGACAAGCAACTAAAACCACCATGACATCAGTATCCCTAAAACACATAGTGGTATTATTGAACTATGATTTGAAATGTTATTGTTAGAACTAACAGCTTAAAGCCTGATGTAGCAAAAACCCCAAACCATAACAAACCAAAACAAACAAAAAAACCCCCCAGCTTCAATTCTCCTTATTTTCCAATGCTATGCTCAACAATATTTCAGCAGCTGCCTCTGGAGAGGCTAAAATATCACCGCAGGAGTCAGGCACTGCCAGGAGAAGGACACAGAGTACTGAAGATGCACACATCTTCCCCCATTTCATGAAGAGAGCCAGGGCAGCAGCCAAAGGAGTGTTATTTTGGATCCTTCTGTAGCAGCAAGTAAAGAAAGTTCAGCAGTGCCCAGTGGGACAAGCAGAGGCAGAAAATATTTGTCCCAACTGCTCTGGGCACTCCTTTCCTACTTTCTGAGGAAAGCATGGGAGGTCCCTAATCTGCTTTTGCTGCTAATGGCTGGAGATAACAGTAGCTGTACTGCCTTAGGCATTTTTCTCCAAGATCTCATCTGCTCCTTTTGAGTGGGGGCAGCAGATGCACTTCCTTAGGTCCTTTGTCCATTCCCTGGATGAAAAGTTGCCTACTATCCCAGTTATCTCAAAAGGACAGCTCTGGGAAGTGTGGCTTAACCCTGGAAAAGGCCCTGCAGTGAGGAGACGGGGAAAGTATGATTAAAGACAGAAGCAGCAGCAAAGCTGGACCACAACATCTGATTGAAATCTCAGGTTTTACTCACAGTTTACTGAAACTTTCCCCCACTTCCAAACTTTCTCATGACAGAATGAATTGCTCTATCAACAAGTGTAAAAGGAAATGATTAATTTACCCCTCCCATCCAAACTGATTAGCAAGACTTCCATATCTTCAGGACCTGCGTAATGAATGAGCTTCCTGTGATTATAGCCAGGCACAGCGAGAGGACTCTGGTGTTGACGTTCATGCCACTGCATCAAAAGCTGTGAGGACCACACAGCATATCTGTGTTCATCAGAGACAGCAGCAACGTCTTAGCATGGTGAATGGTAACCCCTGTAGTCTTTGACCTTGTAGACATTAGTAATCTGGACTAAAAAACAATTTAAGGAATCCCTGTTTCACGCCACACGATGCACTAGATTAATGGGAAAATGCTGGAGTCCTGGATCCCCTCATGCAGACCAGAGCAAGGGGAGCAATGCCAGCAAGGTCTTTCTTTACAAAATGTGAGGCACAGCTTACTGTGAGAAACACAAGAGGAATCAGAAGCTTCTATCTCTCAGAAAGACAAAATGCTGCCAGCAATTAATGGATGGTATCTTGCTTTCTTACACAACAAGCCTCACTCCCAGTGAGACGGGAATTCAGCGTGAGCTGGAAGCTGCAATTTCTGACAGCTCCTTCTCTTGTGGTGGCATGGTTCCCAGTTGCTGATCTTACCATGTGCCAGGCAAAAATCTGTCCTCCTGCTATCTTTGGCCTCCATGCTATCAAATGCTGACCTTGATTCAGAGCTGCTCTGGTCTGAGTTAAGTGGCATCACAGCCAGACAGCAGGGCTTCTGTGCATTAATGTACTCCCTGTTGCTAACAGGGATGGGAAAACCAGGCTGGAGATCCAAGCAGGGATGTGATGGTCACCCTCCTCTGTTCAGTCCTTCAGATCAGATGTTGAGCCAAAGCCTCTTCTCCAGCTGCTTTAAAGGTAGAAAATACAAGCTGTCACCGTCACTCCCAAAAGAATAAAAAATGAAGCTCAGCCTTAGCACACAGGCCAGCATCCCCCCTTCCCCCTGGAGGAAAATGGTTTCTGTGTTAAACTTTCACAACTAAACCCGAAACCCAGAGATGTTTGTTTTAGGTTTTGTTACAAAGCTAGAACACAGGCCAAGTTTGGGAAAAAGAAAAAAAAAGAAAAAAAATCCGGGCAAAGTTTCAAGCATATCAAGACCGATTTATGGTTTTGAGTGGAAACCCTACTCAATTCACTACTTTCACAGAGGTTTGATCTGAAACCAGGCACAGTCTGGCAGTCTCAAGCTGACTTTTGCTTCAGGTTACACTGAAAATCAAACCCAGCACATCTTCCCAAGTATCCAAGCCTGTAGGGTCCTTGTAAGAAGGAACAACTCACAATCACCAGTGCTCTAGAGATCCCATAATTGCACAGCAGTACCTACAGACTGGTGTCACTGCAATCTCACAGGAGCAATGGATCTGCCATCAAAACAATACTGGAATATACAGTGAGGGTTTTTAGTATAAAATGTGTTATACAATTCAAATTCTAGTCTGTAATTTTTCATTTGTTGGAGTTTTCCCCCCTCCATTTCCTTTAATTGTTTGTTTTGCTTTTAACCTCTTTGCTGCTTTGGTACAGTTGGCTTTTTATCAGATTGCAGACCAAAATTCTGGTGGTCTTGTATCAAAGGTGGTAAGTTGTTGCAGTAATTGAGAACACTGTTGTGGCACTGATAGTAATTCACCAATTTTACTGAGCGATAAGGTGCATGCCTTAGTACGCGCACATACTGCATTATCTCCGAGCTTTCTCTCCCTCTGCCTAACACTGATACTTGTGGATAAGTCAGGCCTGCTTTCAAAATATTAAAGAAAAAGGTCCATTTGGAAAAAGTGATGGCAACTGTGCCATTTCTAGATGGACAGAGCAGGAGTCAGCATTTCACAGAGGCAGAAGGAAGGCTGAAGTAAATAATGAACAACCAAAGCCATTATTTAATGATCCTGTGCCTGGCTTCTACCATTATTTCACATCATTAAATGTAACTTCTTGCTTCTCCGTTCCAGCCCTCCATTTTCCAAGTCCCACTTAACACCTTGTAGATCCAGACAGTGAGGGTTCAGGCATCCCTGAGTCTGAGGATATGCTCCAGACATGGGAACATTCACAACTGACAGCTCTAAGTCAGCACATCAGTGTTAGGGCCGTGCAGTCCGTGCCTTATACAGATGTACGTGTGTGCTTGAATACACACTGGGAGTAGACTTTCATGGGATTAGCCTCTGGGAACACTAAGTGCATGCTTAAGATTTTGTGGGACTGGCAGGCCTATCTATTAACAAAAGAAACAGATACATAAATACTACTTTGCACATATCCAGTCCCCCATCCTAATTCTTTGTATTTTAATCAGATTAAACTTTGCAGAAACATATTCTTTCATGACGAAAACACCATAAGAAACAATCCTTTGTACAAGGTATCAAAGAACCATCTTGAGACATGGCTCCAGTTGAGTTGGCACGGAAGAGGTGAAGCATCCCAGCCACGAATCCTCCCCAAGCCGGCAGGAAGCCACGGGGAAGTTTGTTTGCTGGAGCCAGGCTCCTGGAAATGTGCTGCTCTCTGTAGTGGTGTCAACAACAAAAAAGCAACAAAAAATATGACAGCAAGTATGACGGGCTTAGCATATGAGTCGTTCTCCATGCAGCCTGCTTGCTTTGCTTCAATAGATGCAGGCAAATTGTTTCGTAGCTCCCTTTTTACCAGGTCCCTGCTGAGTTGGGCTTTGCCTCCCAGGCAGCCCTTTCCCAGCGGGAGGATATGGGTGGAGCTGTACATCCTCCTCCAGCTGCAGCTGTGCTGGTTAAGTAGCTCCCACCGACAGGCCCTGTAGGTCCCCTGACCTGCTGTTTTCAAAATCTGCTCTTTAAGCCGCTTATCGTGTCCATTTTCACCTTACTGTGACAAGGAACTGGAGAGAGGCTGTGAGTAGCAAACATCTGCCTAGACTGTCACAGCCTCATCTCCCACTGGCCAGGGGAGCCAGACGCTTTGGCTTCCTTCTCTGGGATACCTTGAGCCATGACAGCCACCTCTGGGCAGTCTTCTGAGCTGGGGCACCAGCCAGTGGATTTTGTCTGCAATTCTTCACCTCTACATGGACTTTGTAGGGGGTTAAACTGAATTAGTGAATAGCCCAGCACTGCCAGGAAATCTGAGTAACCCCAGCCCTTGCCAGCCAGAAGGCAGTTTGTGTTGCTAGTACTTTATGTATCCTTCCCAAATTTACCAGTCTGTGTGATCTTTTCAAGTGCAAATCACCTGAGGTGACTAAGGTTAGGAATGAGTTTCTAGATTTTAATAACAACGGCCAGCTTGTGCACAGAGCTGCCAAGGAGCAGACCAAATTCCTCCCTAATATCATCCCAATGAAAGGAAGGTTATTCCAGCAGGGGTAATTCTTACTTCTTCATGCTAGGCACATGCCATTTCTTAAAACAAGTTTTCTATTTACATTTTAAGTATCCTCCTCAGAAGACAAGTGAGTCGGGCAGCCGCGCTGTCTACTAAGACTGACTGAAAAAATGAAAAGAGAAAAGTAGTCCAGCTGAAGCACAGCTGGACAACTTTTCTTGTTCTTATTACTTGATGCCCTTCAGGATATAAAGAAAGTCTGTGCTCCATTGTTCCAGTGACAGAACAAGGCCTACTGAGACCCCACCACTTCATTACAAATCATCTCATGATGGAGCAAAGACAGAAGGCCACAGCTGGCCAGCTCTGGGAAAATCAGAAAAAGGGGTTTCTAACTTAAAATGGCTTGAATTCAGAATGTCTGTCCCCTGCTAGTCAAAGCACACAGCATTATTTCTTGGTTGGAAAGGAAATGCCTGTCACCTAAGCTGCCACTTACCCTGCATCTGGTTTTAAAGGGCTACTGCCTCCACTGGGGATGTTATGGCTGGAAAGAGAAGCTCTAGGACTTGACTGTCCACTGGACATCACAGTGCAGTGCAGTACCCCTGGACCAGCTCCCACCTGCCCCTGCCTCACAGTGCCAACCAGTCAGGCAAACACTTGAGCTGCAAACCACATTCTGCTTCAGTCAGTTGCTTGGGTTGTTTCCCTCATGCCTATCAGCATCACCTCTCTTATCTGGAGTGAGCACAAGGCATTTTGCTCCTCCATGCATCCTGAGCCTGCCTGGAGAGTGAGCAAGCCCACATCTAGAGCAGAGGGGTAGCAGCTCCGAGAGCACCTCCACACCCATAGCCCTTGCTCTGGGTGCCGATCTGGCTAGCTCAGTGTCCCGGCACCTAGCATTCTCTGCCTGCCCGAGCGGAGGCTGGACGGAGACCCATCTCGGCGCGGGAGGACAGGCGAATCCCCGGACGGCTTCGCCTCGACCCCCGATGGCTATAACGCGCGAAGGGGGCAAGGAGTAGGCGGAGGGGGTCTCCGTGGGGGGAAAGGGTTTATTGAGCGTGGTAGAAACCACGGAACAATCCCGCCAGCCACGGGGTATGGGGGCCGTTTTTTACCCCTACAGCACGGGCGTGGAAAACACACAGTAGCCAGTAACACTGAAACAGGGGGTGTAACAGGGGCGGGGAGCAGGAATTATAGCAAATGGGGTAAGGAGCAGGTGGGGAGAATGGAAGCCAATGGTGAGGCACGGATCACAGCTTTTGGGATGTTCCCTGTACTTTCAGGGGTTCTGCAGCTGTAGGAGCCTTAAACCAGAGGACTTTATGGTCCTCTTGGTTCTGCTGATGATGGCTCACTGCAACAAGCCCTAACAGGGCAAACCCATCAAAGGAGAGAGCCCTGCAGATCCCCCACAGGGGATGGGGTGCACAAGAACAAAACTAGCCCTCAACATCCCTCGCATGACCCGACACATCTGCCTCTCTAGGGCCTGCCAGCAAATTGAGAAAACTTGGGATGCAAGGCTTTGTGACGGTGATCTGGTTGATGGAAAATCAGCCCTCCAGCGGCACAGCCACTTAGAACTGAGCTCCATAAAGCTGCACACTTCCATCCCCTGTTGCCTCTTTCCTCACTGCTGCTTCTTCAGTAGCTTTGCTGGGAAATAAGAGAGCACTGGTCATGCTTTTGCCTTCAACCCTACACTGGCCTCTGCCCCAGGTGGTGTTGTGAGCCCTTGCCTGGTCCCTGAAATCTCCCATTCCTCAGGTTACACATCTCCCTTTTGTTGTTTCTGCAGAAGCAATTCCTTCAGCAGGAATTGAATAAGGCCAAAAAACCCCCCTAAAATATCTAGGAAAAAAAAGACAAACCCAAACCATGCAATTTTAGAGCTTCCAAAATGAATGAAACATGGCAAACATTTTCATTTGTACCCAAAATTTATGGAGGAAATACATACATATCTACATTTCTTGAAAGAAATGGTTTGTTTTGAAAATGCCACAGCATTTTATTTCACTGCCTCTTAAGCACAACCCTCTGATTTGCTGTTTTGAAGTGGCATTTTCCACTCAAAAGAGACCTGAAATAAAAGGAAGTGTTAGAAACAAGAGGGGTAACTAACCTCAAAACAAAATGTTGCATTCAAAATGCCATTCGAGTTGACCCAAAAGAACACATGGGGGTTTTTTCTTGTTTCTCCCAAGCAAAAACAAGTAAAAAAAAAAAAAAATTTAAAAAATTTGCCTTTTCTTTTGCTTTGACCCAATCTAGTTCTTTTTCTCTCCATTTTCCAGCTCAGCCCCTGAACTGAGGCAGTTATTATTTCCCCAGGTCTTTCAGAGGTTATATTCTCTGCTTTGTGCCTTCCTGTCACACAGTGCATGGGCAGACATGGAGGGAGCAACAAACCTTTGCTCCTTCAGGCCAAACTGAGCCCTCAAGTGCCTCATTTTTACTCCATCCTTAACTTCTACATAAGAGCGTGTGAAGCAGGCAGGGTAAGGGCAATCTGTTCATATTTAATCTTTCTACCTCTGTCACATTTACGGTGTGGCTTTGGCGAGCTGATTTGCTCCCATGGCTCAGTTTACCTAACTCCAGAGCAGAAATGAGCTTTATCAGCACAGCAAGCTGCAGTGCCTACTCATGGGTGAACTCTCCTGAAAACATCACGTTAACCACTGCACTGGTGTGCAGCGAAGTTTCTTTCCCTCTACTTCACCATCTACAGAACACCAAAAGGATTTAATGCTCTAAACCTGCCTAGCCATGTGTCTCTTTTGTGATGTTATTCTGCTTGCAAGGGCAGCCAAGCTTTGAGAAAAACAGCTTCTTCCCTCCACGCCTTTCCCTTTTTTTTTTTTTTTTTGCATCTTCCTCCATGGGTTTCCGGCAGTTCCTTACAGCCCCACAACAGACAGCTGTGCTCACTGTACCTGTGTGTGTGTGTCTGACTTTTCCCCCCCAGGAGATTTGTCTGCAAGATAAGCACCAGCTTGCGGAAATCCTGTGTCACCGACCTTAGGGCAGCTTTTCGTAGTGGGGATCCCTGTGACATTTTGTCCTTCTGGAAGTCCTGCTGACAGACACATCCATGTGTTTTGCACCCCTTGAAAATCTGAAGTAAAGGTTTGGGTGCTTCACACCGTCTCCACAAACACTGGAGGCTTTGCCACTGCTCTGTGGTTTTGCTGTGGCCAAGCTTACTTTCATTTTCACGTGGTGGAGGGGAATGTGGTGTCTGGGTTTTGGCCAGGGAATCCTGGATTGAGGTTCTGCGTGATGTACCCTAAAGTCACTGCACACACAAGAATGATCCCTCTGGGTGGGATTGACAGGGAACTTATCCCTTGAGATCTGAGAGAGCAGCAAGTTACAAAGCTCTTAGTTGGGTGATGACTCTGAAGAGAGAAAGGAGCAGTGGAGGGAGGACGAGTTGAGGAGGGTGGTGAGGTGGGTGAAGCACAATTCTCCTGCATGGGAGACTCCTGTCTTCTTGACATGGAAGAAGATCAGATCACTGCAGATGAAGAAGGGATTGCTGGGAGAAAACCTTATCCGGAAAAAAAAAATTGGAACAAAACAATATCCCAAAGATGCATGTTAGGACTCCAGAACAGACCTGGGCCTTGGACATCTGGTTGTCCTGAGTCAGAAAGAAGTGGGGTGCAGAGTCCCTGTGGTTTTAGAGGTGTTCATGGGCACCTAAGAGCAGGCAGCCACATTTCAGCCTTTCCAAAGGAGCCACCTAAGGGCCTGGAATTGCAGCCTTCTCCTTAACATCACAGCAAAACTTCCCAAGACTGACTCCTAAATATTGATAACGAAGAAACACAAATACGCATAAGAAGACAAAGCCAGGCTCTCCTTTTCCTGAAGCTGGCACTGCATACGAGACAAAGCTTTTCCAATTCCACTCCAACTGAACGGGTAAACACATGCATTTCTTTTCCTAGTTTAGAAAAGCAAAAAGTGTTTCTTTGGCTTTTGTTTCAAAAATCACTATGCTGTGACATTTTTCAGCAAAATGTTTCAATTAGGGTTTTATTGTTCTTTCTTTAATTTTTTTTCCAAGTTAGATGGATTTAGTATCTTGTTCCACAGACTCAGAAAGAGAGTAAATCAGAATCTCTAGGAAACTGGGAAGTCTCAAGTGGAAATACCTGAGTATAAAGCAAAGATGTAAGATTGGAGACATGGAAGTAAAAACAACATTTCCTTTGGGAGGAGCAGCTCTGGTATTCATGGCTTCCAGTTTAAACAGAAATGTCTTCCCTCAGCAATTTTGCATTTCTGGCAACCTGGGAGATGTAGCGCAACTAAAAGAGGGAAATCCCTAGGACTAGATGACAACATTAAGGAATGCCAGAGACCCTCCTACAGGAAACAAAAGTCAAAAAATGAAAAGGAAAGAGGCCAACAACACCTTCCAGTTAAAAATTCTCTGTAAGCCACTGTTTTACAGACAAAAATGTCGAGACAGTGTCTTCTGGTGGCAAATACTCCCATATTTCCTCTTCCTTGTGAGCTTGCCTAGGACATTTGTGTCAAGCCCAGTAACCCCACAGGAGGCTGAATAACAACATTTACTGCAATGTCTAGACACGGGAGAGCCTTGTGCCTCCAAAATTAGCCCAGGATACTCTCCAACCACAGCACTCCAGGAGACGGATTGCCAATATCTGATACTTGAAAGAGATTGCAAAAAAAATCTTTCCCTTGAACAGTTACAAGTGAAACTGACATTGAATAGAGGCAGGAAGGGAAGTCTCACTCAGGCTGACGTTTGGGGGTTCCCTCTGTATACTAATACAGGCTAATGAAGCTGATGGCTCTCTGAAGCTACTGTTTGGTTCCTGGGAGCCATGGATGTGGAGAAAGAATTCATCATTAAACCCATATGAACCCCAAAAGGAGGTCTCTGGTTCTGCAGGGGTGCTCAGCCTGTGGCAAGGTTTCCATAGCTGCAGGGAGCAAAGTTAAAGACCAGCTGCTGGTCTCACATGAAACATCCAAAATAAAGGTGCAGCGGTCTTACTCCTGGTCTATACCACCATACCAGAGAGGAAAGACTTTTCTCCAATAGCCTTAATTAGGAGAAAGACATCTAGAGCTAATCAAATAATTCTTTACGCAAGGCATGATCAGCCCTTCTCAGCCTGTAAACCACTAAGCAAAATTTTCATCCACCAGATCCTGATCCCTGAGCCTGAATAACATGTGGAGGAGGAGCTGGGAGGGAGAAAGTGAGAGCTGCCCCATCCCTGAGTTCTGCGTCTCCCTGGGTCACACTGAGTGTTGGACCACAGGGGTTCCTGCACAGGCTCACATCCACCAGGCAGTCGGCCACCCCCAGTCCAGCACTGGGCTTAATTTTCACAGTCACGCACATCGTCAAACATGTCTAATTCAGTGGGAATTAGAGGCTTTTAGATCCAACTTCCATGATTCAGATGCTTACAATTTTGTGGGATGTGGGTGCGCTTCCCTCACATGGGACATCTGAAAGGCCAAGGCTTGCTCATCTTCAAAATTACATGTAGTGTTTGGATATCTTTCATGTCGCAGTGCAATTTCCAGGATGAATGCATGTGCTGCACCCCTTTATGGTAAGTGTGTCTTAATTTAGGCCTCTGTGATGTAAGACCCTGAAAAGTGCATTTAAAATTGAAAAGGCAGCTGGTCTTCAACACTAAAGGCACAAATACGATACCACAAAACATCTTCTGAAGGGTGTGCCTTCTTCAAACACACCTTCATTAGAAAGATTAAAATTCAGAAGAGAGACGGCACATGTCTTACAGTCATTATTAAAAAAACAACACCAAAAGAAAGTCAGTGAAAGCATTATAACTAAGAATCTAAGTTTACTTCTTTATCCAAGTTGCATGTTGGCACAAGTGCAAAGGAAAGGCTCTTGTTTAGGCAGCAAGTATTTGTAGGTGAAAACACTACTTTAAAGGGTGAAAAACATGTTTCATCTGCAGAGTTATTTTTGAACTTGGAAATCAGGGCATAAAGGATTTTCCTAGGGTGGAAATGCACACTGGAACACTTTTACTCAGGCCACACAAGGCAAACAACTATAACCATGTTCAGTTTGATGGGGCACCCTCACGCCAGCATTTCATTTTAATCCATGACGATATAAACTATAAGAAGAGAATTAGCAGTGTGCTATTTAGGCTTGAAGCATTTAACTTAGCTCCAAAATTCTTCTAAGTTTGGAGTAATTCTGGTATGTCTCACAAATATGTTAGAATTTATTTCTGTCCTTTCCAATATCAAGTTACAGAGGAATGGAGGGTCTCAGGTGATTTATGCACCACTTACAGCCAAGCAACTAGACACACATAAACAAGCACAGGGAGTTAAACTCGAGTGGATGTTGTTTTCCTGTCTTAAATGACACCCAAATGCTCCTGAGTTTGAGTCTTCTTCCTGACACCCAGGTATCTCCTTGGGCTGTAGTTCCGTCTGCTGTAATGGAAGACCAACACTCTCCTCCACCCCTACAAATGACTGTGAAGGATACAAATTAAAATTAGTATATAAAATCAGACATCATTACACAGATACTCTAACTAAATCAAAAGTCACAATATATAATTTATTGCATTTTTAAAGTTTTTTTTCAAGATCTCATGTTTCTCAGTGATTATCTCCACCCCAATACTTGAAAAATCAATATAAGAAAACACTTTATAATGAAGTGCCATTGTTAAAAGGTCAAAGCCCCTTTTGGGGTAGTTGTGTGAAGCAAAGTTACTGCAGAGCTTCCACAGCTTCCTGCAATAGGAGACGTTATGATCAAAGAAAGCTCTGGCTGTGATTTTGGTGACAGCTAAAAGGTAGTGGCACGAAGTCCTTACCACTGCTAACATTCTTTAGAAAGCACAGGGCAACAGGCTCTGGTGACCTTTCTCAAAAGGTGCCTTGCTCATCCTGTTACTAGGGCAGGTCTATCTGCAGAGGGGATAGAATCGACCTTGCCACAGGAAGGTGGAGATCACCTCCGCTTTCCGCCCTCTCAGGATTTTAAAGAAGACAGCTATCCCTGTTTCTTTCAAGAAAACAAAGACTTGTCCCACTTTTCCTGCAAGCCGGAGAGAGGCCAAAATTCAGACTGCCATCTCACAGGACGTTGATCAAGTCATGTGGGAGAGCTTTCACATTTGTTACTTTCTTAGACTGAAAAAAGGTCAAAGGGAAGACCCAAATTTCTTTAGAGCTGAGCAGGAACCGATTTATAGGAAGTGTTTCAATGTCAGAGCTATCCAGAGCATTTTGTGCGGTAACAAATTAAATACCGGTAGTGCGGCAATGTCTTTGGCACAAGGAGAAGCAGTTATGTGCAAGGTATTGCATCCAGACCATGTGTCTATAGAGCAGTTCCTTCACCCCTCAGTTGAGTTTTGGACTACCACTCCTGTTGTATGGAAGGAACAGATCAGGTGGGAGAAAATAAGCAGAACGCAAAAAAAAAAAAGGAAGAGCCTAGATTCTGTGATAGGTTTGATGAAGACAAAAACGATGGCATTAAAAAAATACTATCATTCCCCAAAACGTCATCTTCATAAGCTCTCTACTTCCCTATTAGGTTTTTCAGAAATGGTGACAAAATGCAGAGATTCATGTCCACACTGAACACACGTGACCCTGAAGACATGCACAGTTCCAGCATACATGTGTGTTCTCCAGTGCATGAAATCAGGAGGCAGGAATTTACCATAAGTCACTGAAGGTCCATAATGGCTATTTAAAATGAAATATCTCTTCTGGATCGTCGGATCCTGCTGCCACTGCCTTCAGTGGGGCTGAATCAGGCAGTTATCATCAGTGTCATGTAACTCCTCCCTTTCAAACCATCCCTCCAGCCATTCTTTGTAAAGCTGCAGTCAAATAATTATCATGTGCAAAAGTACGTGCAGGAGGGGATGAAATTCTCTTCCTAAACATAGCTTACAGCACATCCATTTAAGTGTAAATGCTTGGGTTTCTAGACTTGAAGAGAAAAACAGAATCAAAGGGAAATGTTTACCTGCCATGGATCTAGAGGTTTCCTTCACAGTCTCTGCAACTTAAGTCAAGTACTCCTGGTTAGGGAAGTGAAGCTTATTTTTCAGAATGTCGCCCATTTGCTGTTTTCTAAATAATTCTTCTTGGTCGCACTAAACCTTAAATTAACCCCCACTCCTACCCGCTTGCAATTTTAGCACGATGGCATTAACTGCAGAAGGAACAAAAAAAGCCCTTCAGCTGCCACTTTAGCACGCCCCATATCTTGGATTGTTTTTACTTTCAGCTTTTAAGGTCAGAACACACATCCAGCAATAACCAGCCCTTTTTTTTCCTCTAAGAGGCTGGAGAGTCCACTGTCTAAAACAAGGGAGTTCTGTGAGCACGATCAAGCTTGTGCTTTTGGTCTTGTAGGAGTGAAGCTCTCATAACCTGGGCTTGCATTTCTGGGCTTTGTTAAGCCTGGCAGCAAACACTGCTGGGGATGCAGCTGGCAGTGAGCACCTGGAAAGCCTTGCACCCAGTACCTGCAAATGGCAGCTTCTATGGTTAACAACCACACACATAGCAGAGCTGTGAGTCTTCATTCCATTCTAGATGGAGCTGGAATCCATACTGGAGTATATGTACAGTCCCCAAAGGTTTTTGTGTGGAGTGACTAATTACTTTTCTCCTTAGAACTGGGCAGGGAAGCATAATATGTGTGTGATTACCAGAACATAAAAGAAGCATAGGATTATTTTCCATGGGAATCCTTGGGAACATCTTGGAGGGTGGCTGTCTAAGGAGGTGTTCTCTGCAGGACCATTAAACTCTCCTCCCAGTTTCTTCATAATGTGGTGTGACTTATGCCAAAGCTATTCGGTGGTGCACGGAGTTAACCATGATCCTTCTTTCGCTCTAACTCTCCACCTCTGAGTCCTTCCAGGACACTCATAAGCCATGTGCTATATTTGCCCAGCTGGAGTTGTTATGAGGATGTTGACACAAGGGAAAATATCTGCCTGGAGAAGAGGGTGGACTGGCACCCTTTGAAATTAAATATGGCCAAGCATCTGCAAAGGACTGAGTGGGTCAGTGTCACTGAGCAGCCCTGAAGCCAAGGGCTGGGTAAATGAGGATACAGGCAGGGTACGTACAACTCATTTCCCCTGTGTACCATACACCATTAAACATCTGACCCAGCCATGTCAGCATTTCCTTATTTCAAAAGCTTAATTTAACTCCAGAAGCCTTTCCTGATTGATACCTGTGTGGGGGTTTCTCCCACAGCCAGGTCTGGACTGGGTAAACCTGCAATTATAACCACTCAGACACTGAGTAGGACCCTGTACTCACAGCAAGACACCGGATGAGAAAAGGAGGTCAAGCCACGAAAACTGGTTTTGCCAAAGTAGTCAGTCAACTTTATGTCACCTGCTGAGGCTGATCAAAGAGCTCTGCAATAAAGGGGACGTGGGTGCTCAGAGTGGATGGTCTCACAACAACTGTGAGAGAAAAGGAGGAACACCCAAGTTAAGTTTGGCTATCAGAAGGAAGCTTTCTAAAATACACTTAAATGTTCAAACCTAATTCAAATAACCCCCAAGGAGGGGAGGAAAAGGTGTGCACAGCTCCAGTGTTTTCCCGAGATCCATCCACTTTTGTGCTCCCTGAAGTAAAACCAGATTATTTGGCATCTGTTTGTTCAGTTCCCATGAGGCCCTGGAAACAGCTGTATCAAAAATGCAGAAACCTCTCAAGGGTGGAAAGGCATCTCAAGAGAAGAGCAGCCCTTCCCTCATGCCAAAAGTAGCCTGGATTTAGGACTAATCCTGAGGCTGCAGTCACACTTGCAAAGTTCCTGCACACTTATTTTTCAGTTTGATGGGCCAGGGCACGCTGAGTTGGGAACGCCCAGGAGCAAAGCACTGCTGCAGAACTGGCAGCAGTAAGTGAAGGTTTTGTAGCAGTTTTCCCTTCCAAGCATTCAGCACAAAAAGGTATGCAAAAAGTTCAAGAAGCAGCTGTGGACCCATCTCTTGTTGAGTCCATGCCAGGGACTTGACTCTAGTGGGACTCCCAAAACCGTCATCCCGCACCATTACCTGTGAAGGAATCGCCCCCACCAACGCTGCTGTCTCACTAAACCTGCTTAATGCCACCCTCTCACCAGGGTGGAATTTGGGGGTGGGAAGGCTGAAGTACTGAACTCAAGATTAGAGCATTTTCCTGCTATCTGCACCACAAAGACAATGTGTCATGTGCTTGTGAGACTACAATTTAGGTTTGTTATCATCCCTTTATATCAAAAGGAAGTTACGCACACAAAGGAAACACCAAACCACCATGTCAGGGGGGCTGTAAATCACTTACTGCTGAATATTAAGGGGGCAACAGAGTGCCCAGTAGGAAAGCAAGGGTTTTGAAGATAATGCTTTTCCTCGTCATCTCCCCATTTCAATAAACTTTGCTTTTATTTTGGGAGAGGATGAAGGAGAACGTGAGGCTTGATGAACACAGCTACAAATAACACGATTTGTCCCACAGGAATGACTCATGCCTGACTGCGTGCACTGGTCAATGCCTTCCAAGCCATCAGCACATTCATTGCTGTTGCCCAAGTCGATCCCATGGTGTCCAGGAAAGCCATACAGGCAACAGCGCCGAGATCGCCTATATGTTGCCACTTTCAGTCCTAGTAAAATACAGGTTTACAAAAACCAAAAACTGGAGAAGTGGGATGGTCAGCCCATCTGGCAGCAAGGATCCTGCTCTGGTCTTACCAGCCCCCAAAAGGACATCCTGGGAAGACTGCAAGGAGCTCTCCACATCCTCTTCCCCTAGCAGGTGCCCAAAGGGATCCCAACAATTCTCCAAACCACATGCTGAAATCCCACTCCTGTTGAAAAAAACCTTAGTATTTCCAAACTTTGTGACCTCCCAGAAAGTGTCAGCCCTGAAAGACTTTACTCTGACTACAAATGTTGCAAACTGTTTCTGTAGCTCTTAAATTCTGAGTAATTATGATGGGGCAAAACACGGATGTAATAACTGCTTTTAAAATATGATTGCTGCTCGAAAGAATTATTGGGGAGGGGGGTAATTGTCTGGAGGATGGCATGATTCAGGACTGCTGACTTCCACTCCTCGCTCATTCAAAGTCACCAAGTGAGTCAGTGGAAAAATCATTGAATTCAGCACAGTCAACAGGGTACCAACATTCATATTTAGGTTCCTAAATCAACAGCGTGGAAGATTTCAGCTCAAAGGCTGAAAGGTTTTACAAGTGAGAGTAAGTGAAGGTAGGAGGCTACATTGCAAGCCTGCAGTAAATGCCATCCTAAACTTTGACGCTTCAAATTCCAGTGGTTCTCACCCTAAATAAGTGCTAGCTAAAGGGGCAACAGCACTCAGGGAAGTTTATTCCAATCCAAGCAGAAACAAGGATCTCGGCAACAGCTAAACTATTACTCTGCAAAATAAATGTTTCTTTTGAATATAAAACACAGGACAGTCATAGCAGGCAAATTGTTAGTATGCAGGAGCTGCTGCCTTGAAGCTCTGCCACCAAAGGCTAATTAATTCTAGGTACCGTAACGATTGCATCACAGGGAAGCGCTATTCTGTGTCTGAGCAGAAGCTCTGTATACAAACAACACAACGCACAAACAGAAATCACACCTCTGAGAGAGAGCCTTTTCATTCAGAAAAGTCAGTCAGCTCAAACACGCTACTTACAAGAACCGGCACAGTAACCTGAATATTAGAAAAATAAAATTCAATACTTCAGTGAAAGTAATAGTAAGAGGGTTGTGCAGTGAGTGAGAGAAATCATTAAGAGAATAAATCGCTTAGCAGCTTGCAAACTGGCAGGACAGTGAAAGCAGAGATCAAATAAGAGACCTTGCAAATCCACAGGAAATGACTCAAGAAGCTAGATCAAGTAAAACTTCAGCTTCCAAGCCTCAGATACATTTTCTTCTCACCATCGACGTAAATATGCGCACACACAACATAAGCACATAAAAATACATCCAGATCACACAGACAAGCTCTCAAGTATTAATCAGACAGTGATTAATACCCAGTCCTCCTCAGAGGTATAACCATTATAATGGCCTTTTAATTACATGATTGTGCCCTGGGTTTTTCACATGGCTATAACTCTCCCCATATTCTGCTTCTGTAGTAACCAACTGCTAAATGCCACACTCCCCACTTCAGGCACATCAATGTTCCTGCTAATCACAGAAATTTTTGGCATGAAAGATTTGGAGCATGTTAGAGGTCTGTGCAATCTCAGCATCCTTTGAGAAAAAAAAAAACACATAGGATGGGTGGAAATGTGTCAAACCATTACATCTGGTCTTTTATTGTACAGCAGCTGAAGACGTTCCTGCCATTTCCTTGCCCCCAACCGCTTACTCCTGCCCTGACACTTCCTTTTGCTGCCAGCTCAGCTTTGCCAAGATGTTTATCATGCCATTCTGCAAGCTGGATCCTTGAATAACTTTCCAAAAGAAAGAGGTATTGGGGGGTATTATTAGCTGGGACCATTTAGCAGGTCCAGCAGTGTCACTCCTCAGCGGGGGATGCATTAGCACAGCCGAGGGGGTGACAAACTGTGCTTTGCAAAGGAATGGGTGGGAAGGGGGTGGGGGGACAGGCAGCATTGCCACCCAAAAGAGCACCCACAGTCTGCCACAGGGAGGGCAGCAGGCTTGCACTCTCACACATTATCTGGTGCTATGGCCAAATGTCTAGCAGTGACTGGAGCGTACTATAATATTGCGCCACGAAGCTGCAGATTCTGGTACCACCTCCAAAGGACATGCTTCTCCCTGGGGAGAAGACCTCAAAGCTTTCATCAGCTCTTGCCTCCATCTCATTACTAGCAGTCCACAGATTTCTCTCCGGGTTTCCATTTCTGTTCCTGAAAAGAAAATTTACAGCACTTAGAAACTGAAACCCAGCGGAGCAGAAACGCAATTTCCACACCAAAATCTGAAAGCCCCTTAAAGACTAAATACCACAGACTGGACTCGAAAGATAAATCGATAAACTTAGGAAGTGCAGCTATATCGAGACTGAATATCCCTATGCAGTGAGAGCAGAGATGGCACATCTCCCTACCTGCAGTGGGAAAGGGATGCTGCAGTGGAGGGGCCTGCAACAGCTGGAGGGTAAGGTGATGTGCTTAGGTGGTACAGACACATTTCTTCTCCCAGGATTGCCCGATCACAGAGGACCTGATGGAGGAAACAAAACCAAAACTCACAGCTGGTTCCTCAGCTTCATGGGCCAAACTTTCTTTTCCATAGTTGGCTCCTGTTACCCCTGCTCTGTGGACCAAGCAAGTCCTGAGGGCAGATGTCATCCTGTAGCTATGAACACAAGTTGGGAGAGCGTTTACAGTTACGACACTGTTCATTGTAGCAAAAAACATTCGAACTGACCTACGAGAAAAGCTGTCTGATGTTACAAGCATGCTAGCTAGCATGCACCCCACAGCAATTCTGAATGTGGCTCTAAGGGGCGATTGGAGCTCTCGTAGAGGGCAAGGTGGGGTGGGAAGAACACAAGGGTGGTGAGAAAACAGCACCTGAGCCTCGGGATGTGCTGCCGTGGGGGCAACATTGGCTCCCCAGGCTTCTTTACTGACCAGCTGCCAGACCACTCACTGGGCACACGGCATCACAATATGGAAACGCTTCCTGTGGGTCTTTTCAGCCACGATGAGGAGCTGCGCAGAGCCAGGCTGCCCTGGGCTGGGCCGGGCCAAACCAAACCAAGCGGAGCCAGGCTGGGCTGAACCCAGCCACGCTGGGAGATGTCAGGTTGAGGTGAGCCAAGATGTCCAGAGAAGGGCAACAAAGTTGATGAAGGGTCTGGAGCACAAATCTCATGAGGAGCGGCTGAGGGAGCAGGGGTTGTTTAGCGTGAGAAAAGGAGGTTCGGGGTAACCTTATCACTCTACAACTACCTGAAAGAAGGGTGTGGCCAGGTTCGGGTTGGCCTCTTCTCCAAGTCAACCAGTGACAGGACAAGGGGACACCCTTTAGCTGAGCCAGGAGAAGTTTAGGTCGGACATTAGGTGGAATTTCTTCCCAGAATGGGTTATTAGACATCGGAATGGGCTGCCCAGGGAGGTGGTGGAGTCACTGTCCCTGGAGGTGTTTAAGGCAAGACCCGACGTGGCACTCAGTGCCATGGTCTGACTGACACGGTGGTGTTCGGTCATAGGTTGGACTCGATGATCTCAGAGGTCTTTTCCAACCTAATCGATGTGATTTTGAGCGCGGCCTGGCAGGGCTGAGCCAGGTCTGGCTGGGTCCGGCTGCGCAGGGCTGAGCCGGGCCGGGTGAGGCTAAACCCGGTGAGCCGGGCCGGGCCGTACGGCACAAGCCGCAGCTG
>VZTI01004196.1:414389-518138 GCA_013397865.1 Struthidea cinerea
CTCCGCAGCCCTCCCGCCACCTCCCCGCCAAGAAACCCCCCCGAGAGGCCGCACCGCGGCTTTCAAAATGCCCGGCGGTGCCCTTTTCCCTTTTTTAATGCATTCTTCCCCAAAATAAAACCTAAAGCTATTGCAGCGGAATGGCAGGAAGGGCTCTTTCACGCCGTGCTGGCCCAAGGGCTGTTCCTGGCTATCTCCTTCGGGGTTTTGACAGTCAAGAGGAATGACTCACTGGCGTGCAGGACTGGGTTGGTGCCAAGCGCCATAGGATGTACCGTGCTTTAAAACGACTCCTTGCAGGGCTTATAAAGCAGCGTCAAATTTGTGCAACTTTTTGGCTCGGTTTTGAGGTCCGAAAAAATCATGATTGGTGGCATGTGCCGCGCTTATACCTTCATCGTGGTAAACTTATTTTAGGGCGATTTACTGGAGAAATACGAGTGGCGAAGGAAATGGCTTCTGCCCCCAACGTGCATGTTGAGAGGAATTGTTATTTTGGCAGCTCTTAATGAAGAGACTATAAATACATGTTTACATGTAACTTCTGAAATTGTGGTTATTTTGAAGATGGTAAGGTTCTTGCAACAAAAAAAAAAAAAAAAAAAACCAAAACAAAATGAGCAAAAAAAAGCAAACCAAGAAAAGAAGTGGTTGAGATTCTCACATGCAGATTACCATGACCTAACAGGCTGGAAAAACGTGGCCTACTCATTTCCAATAAAAACCTTCTGGTTCTTCATTTGGTTGGTTTTTTTTTTTTTTTAATTTTGTAAATTGGACAAGAGGAAGAAAAGTGGGTCCTTGTCTCTGCGTTTGAGAACACGAGGCCAACTCTAACCCAATTCAGTGGAGAAAAATCTGGCGCTCACCAGCCCTTATCTTGAGGCAAGATATTGCTCCAAACGTGTTTTCCTGCAGGGCTCAGTGCAGAGGTGAGTGTTGGTGTAAAATACCGAGCACTTGGCTCCGATCGTTAGCTGGGGGGGTTTTTTTCCTTAATTGTAGGCTGCAGTTTGTTTTGGAGTGAATTCTTCTTCCACGTGCCGCTGCACTGCCATGCTGACAGAGGCTTCAGCTAATGGTTTTTGTGTGTGTGGAAGCTCTTGGATCACGCCACATCTCCTGGGGTCACCTGTCAACCCAGCAACACTGCCCCTCGGAGGGGGGGAGGCTGGTGACCACAGGGAGCTGGTACCCAGCCCGTTCCCAGGCCACGGAGAGCTGTTTTGTTGGGGTCTGGGTGTGTTGACTTTCAGGGTCAGTGATGCCTCATGGTCCTTACATCAGTGCCCGTCCCAAGTGGCTCTTCTGGAGGCTGTGGTTGGGCTTGTCAGAGTTCAGTGCAGGCCTTGGCTTTGTAGGGCATGGTGAGGTGTTTTAGGTAAGCCATGGTTTCCTCCGTAGGCTCCTCGCTTCCAGCCTTGCATTGATTGATAGCGTTGCTGAAGCCGGTGACTCATGGGTTGTTTTTTCATTTCAGTGGTGGGTGAAGTGATTTGATTTTTTTTTTTTCTCCAATATATATGGTGTTAAAAGAAATAAGGACAGGCTCTCCTGATAAGTTTTCTCAAGCTGTCAGAACAATGGTAGTATAGCGTGCTATTTGCCCTAGATATCTGGCTTTAATTTGCATAGCTATTCTTGTTTCACTGAGTGCACTGTGAGCAAATGTTAACAGCCAGATTACAAAAAAAAAAGGACCACTGTCAGGATGCCTTTTAAAATAACCCTCTTCAATAACAAGGAGCTCTCCCCTCTTTTTTTTTTTTTTTTTTGCCTTTTTTTTTAAAGTAGTTTCTTGAGAAGAGCTCGGTTAGACTTGACTTTTGAGATCATTTGTAAAACCGAGGAGGGAAACAAATAGGGCTTAGGATGCTGGAAACTCATCGGTCCCTTCAGAACTGCAGCATTTGAGATCGATACTTAGAGGTCAATTTGTCATTGCCAAGCGAGCGCCTCTTTTCTGCATCTCGGCCTCTATTTCTGCTTCCCTCCTTCGCCCTCGCCCAGCCCGTGCTGCCTCGCACGTTGCAGGCTGGGGGGAGAACGGGGATGCCAGGTAATAAATCAGAGGCTCGAAGAAGCCGCGCTGCTGGGCGTCAGCGGTGAGGGGATTTCGGGCAGCGCTGCCTGCACCCAGGAGATGGGCGGCTGTGGGTGACCCTCTCCGGAACCATCCCGGACGGGCTGCCCGTGCCTTTCCCGCGGGCGAGGAGGAGAGCGGAGCTGAACCCTTAAAAGTGCTTCGGATATGCCCGGAGGCTGCCGCCTGCTCGTTCCGATGCATGGTTCCAAGAAAGTTACAGGAAGTAATTAAATGGAAAAGGTCAGAGAACGAGGAAGTGTTGGTCCGCAGCCTTGCGCGGCTTGGGATGGAGGCATCCGCGATGCCCTGGCCGAGCTGTGTCCCGGGAGTGTCCCCGCCGCTCCAGTGCACGCTTGATTTATTCCAGCGAGCTGCGAGCGCTGCTGCCAAGTGTTTGCAAGCGGGACTGGTCCCCCGGAGGTTTTTAACGAGCTGGGTTAAGTGGGATATGTGTAGGGTTGCTGTGGTGGTGTCCGGGACAGCAAAATGCGGCGTGAATGCATTTTTCCAGTCTAGGGAAAGATAATTAGACTTAACTTGCTGTTGCTGGTTCTTTTGCTGGTCCCAAAATCTCGCTTCCCTCCACCGCTGAGCAGACACCCGTGATGTTTGCTCTGAATACTGAGTCTATCAATATTGCAGTTTGCCCTTCGTGCTGAAAAAAATGTTTTTTCCCCCCCCTTCATTTTCACTACATTTTTGCCCCATTCTGATGATTTTTCTGTAGATATCAAAGGCAGCTCATTCAGCTAAATTATTTTGCTACAAGTTTCAGCCAGGGAGGAAGGCATGGGACACACTGTGTGTTATGACATTATCGCTCACAAATAGGACAGGAAATGAAGGATTGCCAAAATATAACTGTTTATTTCTTGGCCTGAAAACATGCCTGTTTAAAATATGACATGTAAGTAGCTGCTTTGTTCGGTCTCTGGGAGAAGTAGTTGTTTATGAGGGAATAATAGATCTGTCAGATGAAGAAGAGGGGGAAAGAAAGAAGGGATTTACCCTTTCTGCTCTTTCTACTTCTGTTTTGGAAATGCCTTGAAAAGAAGTGGTAGGTGGAAGATGTATGGAGAGGGTGTTTGGTCAGACAGCTGGAAGGGAAACCTGTGGGAAGAGGGTTGCCACAAGCAGAAGGGAGCTAGATTTTTAATTTCTCAGCACATTAGACCACGCTATGGCCCCATGCAGCCCATGGATAACCCAGATTCTGCACTGAAAAGGAGAAACCAAACCAACCTGCCTTTGGGCCAGAAAGTGAGGTTTTTTGGTGCAGCTCCCCTCCTTGAAGAGTGTGGTGGGACGGTGGCGGTGGGATGATGTTTGAGCGCAGTGCAGATGCTGCACCAGCAATGGAATCATCTTTGACCTGTTTTTGCAGCCTGTTTTTTATCTCACTGAGGCACACCCTGGAGCGTGGGTTAAAAGGTAGGTTTTATCTACCTGTTTAATTAAATCCTGAGGCTGCAAACAAAAGTACGTTGTGTGGCAAGGCTCGCTCTTAACATGGGCTTGGTTTGCTGTTAGCTGGATTTAAACCGCAAAATTGTTTCCTGTCGGCCACCAAATTGCAGGGAGATGATGGTAGTTGTCCTCCTTCTTCTGGACCAGGCTGGAAAATAGGAGCTCAGGAATGAGACACAACTTAACTATTGGTTTCAATCCCTCCTTTTTCTTTCTTACACGCTCTGGCATGCTTGAGGAATCGATAAATTCAATTTCCTTCCCTCCAGCAGAATGGATATAGGAACTGCTCCCTACAACAAATTCATTGAAAAATGTGGCTTTTTTGTTTTTCCTTTTTTTTTTCCCGCTTTTTAACAGCACAAGGTGATCTCTCTTGCAAGAGCTGTGCAGGGGTGGAGAGGGCAAAAGGATCAGTGAAACTAAAAGTACAGCTCTGGAGACTGTGGTTTTGATACATGCCCTGTTTGCTAAGTGGAGCATTTGAGTTTTGGAGGACTTAGGCTTCTAAAGCAGTGTAGAATTTCAAAAAGAAGTAAAGTAGAAAAGGTCAGTTGACTAAAAAAAGGCACAAATAGACTGCGGAGTTGATTGACAGGAGATAGGAACTGCAGCAGGTCCCCATTTCTGTAGACTACCAAATGCAAGCAAGAAGCTGTTGTCACATAAATCCCAGCGCTGGAAAGAGAGGTCTGCTCCAAGCCTGGCAGCAAGCAGAGCAGGGCAGCATCTCCCAGCATCTTGTTTGCACTGGCCATTTCTTTCCGCTTTGGCCATGGGTAAACTCAGCTGATGGTTTCCAATGATTTCTTTTTTTTCTTTTTGTTTGTTTCTTTTTTTTTTGTTTGTTTCTTTTCTTACCTACTGGTTTTCTGCCAAGATCTTCTGAGTTTTCCTTCCTTCCCGTTTCTCTACCCACGTCCACCCCCTTTCCTTGTCAAATTTCCTTTAATCATTTATTTTTCTGGTGCTTGCTCAGTGCTGTAAACCCGACCCTCTCAAGCTGCAGAGAAATGCAGCTGGGCTGTGCTGGCCACCTTCTCTCTGCATCTGACCCTCACCTTGGGTTTTGCATCAGCTCTTGTGGGCAAAGGCTGGGTTTGCCCATGTGGTTTCTCGGGATTTGGTTCCTTGCAAGGCAAGGAGAACCATCTGCTGGCCCCCACTGCTGGATGAGTGGAGCGCACGGGGCTGCAGGATGGAGCTGGGGTGAGGGGCAAGCCCTGCTGATGCAGCAAGAGCAGCAAAGCAGTGCCCTAATACTGCACTTCTGCCCACCAGCACAGCAGTTTGGGGAGGTTTATCGCCATCATTATCGGTGCAAATTCTCCCAAGCTCTTTTTTCTGCTCCAGCTTGATGTCAGACAAATGTTGCGTGGGCAGGTGGACATCATCTCAAAGTCCAGGAGGCTGTCTTCACTCCATCTCCTTTTCCGTCTGCATTTCCTTTTCTCCACACTCTTGAGGGTATTCTTTTGCCTCTTGCCTGTTTTATTTCTATTCCTTCATGTGTCACATTTGTCTGGAAGCCGGACTTCTACTGTCACCACAACTCATGGTGCAGCCAAACCCTTGTGGCAGTATTTTCTCCTCACATCAGGGGAAGGTGATCACTATAACATGAACCCAGTGTAGCCAGTGGAGTAAAACACTGTCTATCCCATACAGTAGAAGTACATGCTTCACCTTAAAGTAAGGTGTTTTATCAAAAGCACTATTACAAAGTCTGCTTTCAAGGCTCTTGGGGGCCCTTCTGCCAACAGCCAGCAGGTTGTACCTGCTGCAGTAGGTCTACAGTGAGATTTAACCCAAATTACTGTTTTTGTCTCCAGCCTGCTTGTTCTTACAGTCTTTGAATAACTTTATTGTTTGACTTTCTTTGCTGGCAGCTCACACTTCAAGGACTATGTTTTGGGGGTTTGTTTGTGTTTCTCCCCTCCTCCTTTGTTCTCAACTCCTTCGTGTAATCAGAGGAAGAGATCTTGAGTCTATCAGCTGAGTATTGCTGATGACTATTCCAGCTAGGAAGGAAACTTCTTACTGGCAGGCGTGGGGAGGAGGGTTTACGGGACTTTCTAACAACAGAAGTTGATTTTCCCCATCTTCGTGGTGTTTTCAAAAGTGGGATTGCAGAGTTGCCTGAAGTGCTTGGGCTTGGGCAGCAGTGCCTGGCAAGGAGAAAAGCATGGTGATGGAGCTTGTTCCTTGCTAGCTAGAGCTTTTTGTCCGAGGTACTACAGCAGTGAGGCAAAATGCAAGCCAGAAGTAATGTCTTCAGTGAGCTACCCAAAGAATAAATGGGCTTTCAGAAGTAACATTAGGACTCGTTACCTGCTTACATCTCTCCCTAGGAACAAAAGTGTTTGTCTCTTGTTGAGAGTAACCATTTCCCCCTGTTTTTTAGTAGGAAGGTTGGGTTCCACCTCTGCTGGTGCTCTTTGCCAGGCTGGCGCTGGTGGCGCTGGGAGATGTGTTGTAAAACCTGATAGCGTCTTTTGATCCCGCGTATGGGAAACACATCTCCTGGCTTGTAAGGACCTGCGCTGCCGTGCAGGGACAGGAGCGTGTTCTGCACATGCACTCAAGTCCTGAGGAGGTCTGGAAACACTTAGGTTGTTGGTTTTTTTAACTGCATTATACATACATCCTGTTTGGATAGTCCCATTACTTCTTTTCTTGCTAGCTAAAAGTGGCAGCTTCCCTCCTGTACATTAGAATGTAGAGCATTGCTCGCCTGTTTGAGTAGTTGAGAGCAAGATTAGTATCCATTGCAGTATTTGAAATACACTGAAGGCATCTGTACAGCAGTCAGAGTTTCAAAACGCTGTGGAACATCACAAAGCTTCTTCCCTCAACACTGGAGCCTGTTGCAGCACCACAGTTCACCTACCAGCTCCTTCCTGGTCCTCCCCTCACCTGCAGAAAGACAACATTTCTTAAATGATGTGGTTTTATAGGAATTAAGTCCATGTTTAGGATTAGTTGATGCGACTAGCAGCAATTAGTATCTGAGCTAAAGCACACCTGTGTAATTTACTTTTTTTGTTCGAGTCTCTAGACCATTTATGTTTTTTACTTACTTATTAATTCCCATACTGGTGGTGGAAAGCATTTTTCTGGGGGATGGACATGAGGTGACAGAAGGGTCTCCCACAACCTTGTGTGTATCTGTTTTTCTCCCTTTAAATATTGGCAGCACTTACTTTTCTGCAGCTGTGATGACTCCTAACCCATAGCACCTTGAGCAGGTCCCTGTTTTGAGGGGGAGAGCCGCCCAAAAAGATACCCATCACGTTCACCCCCCTGGCTAAAAGCAGGGAGCTCAGCTTACCTCTGCTCGCTGCATTTCTTTGCTGACATGTCCAAACACTCCTACCTGGGCTTCCAAGTGCTTGGAAGGCACGCTGGCTGTTTACCTGGTTTTACGAGTGGAAAGGTATGCCCTGGAGCTGAGAGGAGGTTACTAACTAATGCTTCAAGTTGCAGCATAGAGGGAAGCGTGTGCCTTGCCTCAAGTTGGGACAGAACGAGGCGAGGGGCGGGTGAATAGCTGGGATCGTGCCTTGGTAGCTCGTCACCGCATCCATCCTTCTAAAACCTTGAGGGCTGCGAAGGGGAAAAGTGTCCAGGTTTTAATACTGGAGAGCTGCTTCTTTTGTTTTCCAGTGATCCAAGGGATGCCATAAAAGAGCTGCTGGAAGGCATCAGCAGAACTGGCAAATGCGGTCGGCTGCTGCTGCGGGGATCTGGCTCTGGGGTTTCAGTTATTTACAAACTGTCTCGTTCTTAAAAATTGTGTAGAGAGCTGAACGTATTACCTGGGTTAATTTAAAGCATGCTTGGAGGTTTTTAGATGTGTAGCTTAGTTTTTGTTCAATTACTTACTTCAGTTTCATTTATTTGCGTGATAACGGTGACACTTGGGTCTTTGCACCTCTCCATCGTTCATCTGTACTGTGTAGGTGAGGGTTTGAGGTCAGAAGTCCAGTGGTTCAGTGGGGTGATGAATGCATAATTTTGCCTTAGATGCCCCATGCAGTGGGTCTTGATGAAGTTGACAGGCTGAGAAATTCACCCTCCTCTGCTGCCAGGTTGTCTGTGGAAGAGCTGCGAGGGAGGGAGAGCATGTTGCTGAACGTGGGGGCCAGACCTAGGCTTGCCTTCTCCAATTTTCTTCACAATTCCAACAATGCAGCCACCTGACGTGATCACATTTCCTAAAACCCAAGGTGCCTGATTCCTCAGTGCTGATTTCTTTTTAAAAATCTTTATTTTCATATTTTACATTGTATTAAAAGCCCTGCTTGCCTTGGTGGCAATGGAGGGTCAGGGTACAGACACCCTAGTTAGACCTCAGAGTAAATCTGTATTTCAGGAGCTTGTTATGCTCCATGTATTTAAAGTGTGTGTGTTTATAAATTGCAGAAAAGCCACTGATACTTAAGTGGTGTGCTTTTTTATTTTAAATACTGGTGAAATTACGGCAAAAACTTTATCACTAGAGATTTATAATGCTGCCAGCGTAATTCATCTATGACTGAAACTTGGCATGGGAGGTGTTAAGCTGGTTGCAGCCCGTCATTGCTTTACGTGTTGTTACTGTATGTATGCAGTTTGGTGGCTGTAAACATAAAAAGGGTTAGGAAACGGTATAGAGTTTTATAAAATAGTGATTCTGATACTTGCATTGCTTGAATGACCTTGTGTTTTTAAAAAGGTACCTGGTGTTTAGCTGGACTAGGAGGAAAACAGAGTGCAGAGCTTGTGTTCTGTGTTTAAAAGCGAGAATAAAAGGCTGCAGTACAATTAAGCCATTAGAGCTGCTTAAGAGAAAAATTTCCTTCTTTCTTTTCTGTGCAAGTATTTGGCATTTTGGTATAGTACTACTTCATGAGTGTATTAAATGGCTGGAAAATTACTAAGCAGTGCTGGAGATGAGCTTCCGCTTGTTATCTGAAGGAAGCGAAATGCAGAGTTAACCAGCTTGGTTAAAAACAATAAATAAAATGGAAAAATTAAAGGGGTATTGATAGGAGAGGGGCAGGCTGGTGTGGAGAGGGAGCCGGAGGCGCACAGGGAGCACGATCTCACAAATGCAGTCAGGAAGTTCTAGAAATACCCTTTATAAACACTGCATCCTACAGGAAGAACCTTAAAGCCCAAATAAACCATTTCCCCTTGTGCCTATGTATACATAAACTCCACTGGTTTGGAAGATCTTATCAGGTCAGTGATGTGCCTTTTTACAGTAGTTCCTAAAACAAGTTACATGATAAATATCAACTTCTTCTTTTTTTTTGAGCTGTTTATCAGGTTTGTTTGTGCTTTTACCAGTTATTAAAGTCTGTGTCTCCCTCCCCCTTACCCAGAAGTCCTAAACCTTCTCAGGTCAGTCTGCCTGGATAAGTGACCATTTTTGGTTAATATCCTTACCAACGCAGAGTTGTGCGGAGGGGCAGAGTCAGGAGGAAGGTGAGGGATCCTCTCTGTTTGACTTGACGTGTACATGGGGGAGGATGGTCTTCCCCCACCTCAAAGTTATGATTCTAGGAATGTGGTACGTGTAGAAATGGTTAGCAGACAGCAGATGAAGGGGAGACAGAAATAGGCTTATTTTGATGCCTTGGATTGAACTGTGCAAGAGTTTGTTGATCCTGGGATTGCCGTGGCCATCTTGCATGATGCTGGGCTGGACAATGTTACAATATGTGTGCTTGCCTTACTCTAATGTTTTTTACCCAACTTCGAGAGAAGTGTGCTTGCACATTAAAAATAATCTTGCTTCTCTCTCAGGCTTGTTACTGGGTCCTAGGAATAATTGTGTGCCCAGAGGCAAGGATCAGGATTTAGCCAGGGTCTCCCAGTGTTTGGGTGTGGAGATAGCAGTTGGTGTGCTGGTGACCTCAGCTGTGCTGATCCTCCCCCAGTGAGTAGTTGAGGAGCCCTTTAAAATCACAGCCTATGAATGAAAAGAATTACAGCTTAACAAAGTCTGCCACCAACCATTCATTTGGTTTGGTTCTGCATGCGTGCCTTTAAAAAAAGAGTCCTGAAATAAATTTCCAGTGCAGGCAGAAAAGCCCCCTCTTCGTTCCAAATCCCCAGAAGCAGCAAGAACGACTGTTCCCTAGAGTTAGCAGCCTAACATGGGCTATTTTAGAAATGGTGGTTCTGAAGATCCATAAATTGAAACACAAAAAGCCCCCATCTGAGGCATTTTTATTTTGGTTTGGCTATGGAGCACTGAAATTCTGCAGTGCTTAGTGCTTCTACATCCATGTACTCTGTATTTTCTAGTTAGGAAAGCTCTGGGTGAACTGTAGACTGGGTTAATTTGTTGATAAAATTTGCTGTTCTGCCCAAAAGTTATTAAATAATACATCCAGCAGCTTTGTTGCTGGTGGGGGTGTTTTGGTGGTTTTTTTTTTTTTTTTCCTCCTTCCCTTTGCTATATCCCTAAGGAAGCATGGGCTACCTTTATCAGAGTATTGCTGGAATAGCTTCCCCAACCTTTCATAAGGTCAAATAAAAAAACAAACAGCCCTTCTTATGGGAAGGAAGGGACGGGGAAAGAAGGGTGTTTGTGTACGCTTTCCCATTCATGTTTTAAAGAGAAAATATATAAACTTCTGGAGTCAGCGCCGCGTATCTCGTGCGATTATTGGAGCCGAGAGTTGGAAGCTTAATTTGCTTTCTCAGCACTGACTTAAAACCAAGGGGGAATAGCAGTGAGCAGGAGAGCACTTTGCTGCTTTGTATTTGCCTCTCTTGGCCAAATGCACTCCACGTTCTGCAGTGATTGAAGCAATAAAATCACAGGGTGCTTTTGCTAATCCGTTCTCTTTGGATTGTGAGTGTAGCCAAGGTTTCTGTGTTGATTTGGGGTAAGGTGATACAGGGGAGAAAATACGTCCTTTGTTCCAGCACTTGAATGTTGAGATTTTAAAAGGCATACCTTTTGCACAAATTTCATATAAAGAAAAAAAGAGCAGTTAAATATTATTAGACTGTTTCCCTCTTTCGCTTGCTCTCTGCTGCAGGAATGGGAGGAATATTTTCTAAGGAGACCGTTTACCAGGCTTTGTGGTTCTACATGAGTTTAGTACCCTCCTGAACATTGTTAACTGCAAGTAGAGCTTGCCTGTACGTATTTTAAGAAGGAAAAAGTTGCTCTGATTTCTGTGCTTGGGGTACGAATGGTAGAGGTGGAACGAAAATGAGCATCCCTGGTTGGACCTTCTTCAGATGATCATTTACCTTGGGTCGCAAGTAGTGAGCCCTGGCTATACCTGCTCACAGCGTGGGTGTTTAAAACAGCCAGGTGCTGCCTTTGTCCAGTATTAAATAAACCCCTGCCCTGTAAGCGAGGGTTGGAAAACCCAACTGCTTTGCAAGAGGCGTCTGGATCCGTCCTCTCTGACTGGTTGTCTATGGGACAGTTAGAAACAATATATAGCATAAGCTTTTCATTGTGATTAATGCTGTGAAGAAGTCACTAGTGGGCTCCAGGGATCTAGCTGAAAGCTGCTGCTGGTAGTTGCAGAGAAGATGCCCGTGTTTGGAAGAGGTTGTCTCTTGAAATGGTCAGCATTAACTCTGCTTCGGTTGAGAACCGAGCATCAAAGACACATCTTTCACATCCTCTCTTATCTTTATATGAAAGTGACTCCAAATCTTAGCAGGCATTAAAAAATACTTGGTAAATAGCTACTGATGTTACTTCTGAGTGTGGTTAGCACTGGATTTATTTTACAGTGGATATTGAAGTAAACATCCCTGTGTGTCATGAGAGCAGTGGGGAGAGGAGGCAAGAATGGAATGGCAGAGAGATTTATCTTAATTGGTGATGGGTCAGCAGAAAAAGTACTATTTTATTTTGTACTGATTAATTTCAGTTCATGGTTTTATTAACTGCCATGATGTGAATTTGGGCCAGCTGGGTCACCCTTTGCTACAGAGGGCACAAGGAGGTGGTGACTATTTTTCTTAGACCAGTAGAAGTGAATCTTCTTTGTGTCTGCAGATGGTGTCTTCTGGTGTTAGACGGCGAGAGTTCCTTGGCTTATTGTTGAGCGGTGCATTCCTTACCAGACACAAAGCACCTGGCTATTTTCTTACCTGTTAAGCCTTACCATGTCTTATGTTCTGCGTTCTGCACTCTTTTAAGCTCTTGTTTCCTTAGGTGGATGGAATAAATGTTGAACCCCTTTCCTCTACTTCTGCATGTGACTTCTGCCAGCAAGAAACTTGTGCTGCTCCCTAAGCTTCTGAGTAAAGCCAGCTCCTCAGGACGGAAAAGGGAAGCTCCTTGAGAGCACTCTCCAGCGTTGAAATGCCCCCCATAAAAGCACGTTTGTACATTTTGTTACACGAAGGAATGCCTGGCTGTACCCAGCCCTGAGTAAACAGCCAGGGAGAGGCAACTGAAGCGTGGCGGATGGCGGTGGTTGGAGAGCAGGGACGTGCGGCATGGAAGTCCACGGTGAAAAGCAAACACTGCAGGGAACCGTGCTGTGTTTTACAGAAATGGTGGTGTCGTTAGGAGAAAACTGTCCAGCACCTAAACCTCTCCTCAAGATCTCATGCAGCAAGTACAGAAAATGCAGAAAAGTTTGCTGATTTTTTTTTTTTTTTTTTTTAAATCCATAAGTAAATTTTCCTCTTTCAAGACACTTGAAAATCATGGGTATTCACTGATGAAAGAAGTAACCCCTTTGGGGTGTTTTGCAGATTTGATGTTTATCTTGAAATTCTGGACAGCAAAAAACTTGGAAAGTTTATCATCTTTTTCTCGAAGATGCATTATTTAAGGTCCAGGCAAGTCCTACCTGTAAATTGCCAGAGCTGTCCTTAGAGTTCCCTAGGTTAATGAGATGGCAGAAAACCAAGGAGGGCTTTCCTTGGATGGCTTCAATAGGATTGCCCTTGGTTGAGCACCTGTTTCAGGCATTTCCTGCTGTATAATTCATGATGGGGATTTAGAAACTCCCTTGACACCAGAGGGAGGGCTTTGAAACCCAGGAAGAAACATATGACTGGAGAGAGGGCAAAGTGTGGCTTGTTGGAAAGGTGCTGCATTGCAGGGAACATGAATGAGTTTCTTCAGTTAATTGGATAGAGACAAGTTGAAAGGTTTCTTCTTGTTTATAGCTTCTATATATTCTTGCCATTTTATATTTAACTTATTCTGAAAACTAGACCTTAAATAAGGAAATAGCTAAAAGGCTAAAATCCAGTCTCTGTATATTCATTTTATTTTGGAACGTTTTAAATACAGGAGCAACTTCTGCAGCACTGCGGCTTTGTCATGCATGAGCTAATTAAGATGTTAAATATACTAACTTCTTCTGTGCTTAAAAAAGATCCTTGCTTCTGTATGGGATAACTTCCCCTCTGCAGGATAAGCCTTAGTTTTGTCAAGAGTGCCTTGCTGGCAGCTCCAAGTCATGCAGGCTGTGTCCCCACGTTGCATAGCACAGCAGTCTTGGCTTGTGTTGTCCATGGCTCTACCTCTAGTTTTGTGAACACTTCTTGACATTCAGCACTCCTCTGCCTTATGGGTCATGCATATACTAATCAGCTCATGTCATGAAACAGAGTGGATTTTTGTTTTATTTTTGTTTCTTTAGCTGGGCAGCGTGCTGGCTCTCTTCTTCCTTTTGGCTAAAATTAAACCTTCTCCCCACCCCACACTGCTCTCCCACCCTTGGACTTCCATTACATGAGGCATGAGAGACATGCAGAGCAGACCATAGGCTGGCATGAAGTTTCAATTAACTATTAAGTTTTTTTAGCTAGGGATATGATCTAATTAAGCTTGAAGAGTGTGCTTGCCCCAGGTGAATAGAAAGCCTGCTCAAACAAGCATTGTGGCACTGAGCAAAAATTACTCCCTATCAAAGGAGAAGCTTAATTTTATCCCTACAAATCTAAACGGGATGTAGCACCTTTAGCAGCTCGTGGATGCAGGTTAAAGTTAATAAAGCCAACTCTTTGGAGACGGTGTGAGCACCCCTGGGCTCATCAGAGCCATCTGTGCCTATTCCACAGCAGCATTTCAGGAAAGGAAGCGAGGAGCCTCTTGGAGCTTGCAATGCCACATGCTTGGCACAGGGTCACGAGGAAGTCCCGGGCGCTATCCAGGAGTGGGATTTTTGAAATAGTGCCTGTGCCATCCTCCATGCTGGCAACAGCTGGTATTACAGGCATGCTGGGTGTCTGGGGTCCCTGGCACCAGAGCTCAGCCTTCCCCCTCGCTGCCTTGCTTGGCGGGACAGCCCAGAGTCTGTAAGTGCCATGAAGGTTTTTGAAGCTGCTTGAATTTTATTGTTGTTGTTGCTGTGATTTTATTTCTGATGTCGTTGGTGTGCCAAGTAGCAATGGACCTCAAACACTGGTTGATTTAATGGGTAAGGCAAAAATGCCCCATGCAGCCAGGAACTGTGCAAAGCGAAGAAGCCGTGAGATGTCCCAGAACAAGCAACACTTTCAGCATCGTCTGGCTTACAACTGTCCTGGACACTGTGTCCTGTCACCAGAGCTGCCAGAGCACCCATCATTTCATTGTGCGTTGCTGTTACTTCATACTATTTTTATATGCTTTGAAGAAAAGGACTTGAAGAGCCCAGTCCATGACTTCTGAAAGTAACTCTTGGGTATTGGCAGACAATGGAGCAAACACTGTTGTGTTTCGCTAGTTGGCTCTCTCCTGACAATCTGCCTCAATGGCGGGAGCCAAAGTTCGGTACTTTTGTGGAACCACTGCACAGGGTTTTTTGGTGGCTCATCCTTCATCTGGAGCAAAGAACGGGTGAAGTCAGAATATCTGGGTGTCAGTTCAGAGTTGAAATGACTTTTCTGGGTGACATATCAGGGTGCAAAGCACAGGGAGACTTGACAAGCACTATATATGGGTGCAGTTCCTTACCACCACCTCAAGTACTTAATTAGCCAGAGGGCATGAACTTTGACAGTGGTCCTGATAGTGATTTCCTAGAAGCTGGCACTCATGGGCTCCGTCTGTTGTTGTTATTTATTATTATTATTATTACAATTTCTGCTTGTAACTGATGTGAGTTGTTTGATTACCAATACCAGTACTTAGCAGGAGGAGCTACAAGGTGGTGTAGAACATTTGGTCCCATAAAACTCTGGTACACGAGCACATGTGTGGCAGACAAACCCAAAAGGTAGCAAAGGTAGCAACTGGTCTGTTGAATTTGCTGCAGCTCAGCAGGATTTGAATGTAAGTAATCACATGGAAAGGGAATGTGAATTGGCAAAAGGCAGGTAGGTACCCACTGATGGCCATGCTGTTGCAGGCAGTCACTGTCCTGCTTGATACAAAACCAGGCGGCGTGTGGCTTGGTGTAGTGTGTGTCAGACAAATAGCAACTGCTTAGTATTTGATCCAATATGTAGATATTTACATATTTGTATGCAGTAACCATACAAGTAACATCTGCGTCATTGTTGCAGCTGTGGTAGAGGTCAAATCCAAGTGGAAGGCAGGGCTGATGGTATTGCACTTGCATTTTTTTAATGTAGATCATTTCCCCCCTGATAGTTAACTAACATCCACTAACTAACATGGAAATTTAATTGTATTTCCTAAACAGTGAATGCCCTAGTTCAAAGGGATGACTTTCAGCGGACAAAAATAATTCAGCTATAAATGGTACTGAAGAGTGAAGTGATGAGGACATATTAGGAGCATAAATATTTAAACCTTTTTTTCAGGTTAAGTTAAACTTATTTTCTGCATTGATGGCTTTCAGTGCTCTGGGAATTCTGCAGACAGATTTGAATTCTGCTCTTAGGTTGGCATTGAGTACATGTGCATAGCATTGGTTGCAATGGGAATTATCTAAATTTCTTGCAGGCTTTTGCAAGAAGAAGGTGGAGAAGTTGCTTGAAAAAGATCCTAAGTGAAGACAAATGGATGTGGGGTCCCTGTCTCCTACTCTTCCCACCTCCTTTAATAGCAGAAGACCCCTGGACAGTGCTGTGCCTCAGCCTGACTCACTTAAGGAAGATAACTTATGTATGATACAGCAGGGGTCTGAGGGCTCCTTGTGGTGCTGCCATGAGCGAACACAAGATGTTTCTGAGACAGAAGCAAAGTTTGGTGCCTCCAGATAAAGAGATGGGGTCTGTTCAGCTTTGGTGACTTGTGGTGGTCTGAAAATAGTTGTGCCACCAGGTTGCTGCAGAAGTGATGGTTGGCCTCAGCACATCCCAGCTGCATCCTTGTCATTCACAGCGGAGGTGGTTTTATTTTCATTTGGACAAAAACTTAAGGCAGGGAAGTCCAGAACAGCTTTTCTGTTTGTGGCAAAGCCCTTCATTTCCAGCAAGTACTACCTTAATATTGTTACAGTAAATGCACCAAAACACGTATCTGGAGGGAACTGTGGCTGTGGGGGAAATGCAACAGCAAAATAACTTGATTTATTGGTGTCAGCTACAGAGTATTGTCCATGCATCAATTCATAATAGCTTTAGACGAGGTGAAAACTGAGCAGTGGTGTTGGGTAGGGAAACAGCAGATCTGTAATGTGCAGGATGGCCTCCCCATCTGACAGCTCTGGGGACCTGGGTGAGGAAACTCACTGCAGCTGCTTTTGTGTAGAGAATAGTGTGACCTGCAGATGGAGGTTTTTGCTGGTATCTTAAGCTTCAGAAAAACAAATATTCCCTCAAAATAACATAAAAAAATAAACTTCCACTTCTTCCTGTTTTTATAGTTTGCTTGTTTCCTCAGTGTCATGGTTTTGTCTCCAGTACTGTAGATCGTTAATCTTCAGAGGATCAGGACCTTCATAGAAGTATTTCCTGTACATGTTTATCTGTCTTTTTAACAAATTAATATCTACTTGTTCTCCTCTGAATTTTGCTGCAAATAATAGGAAATGCTCTCCTCAGTAATAAGGCTTTTTGCTAGAAAAAGATATCTAGGTGAATCACTGCCAGGGGTTAAAGTACCTTTTTTATGACTTCGTTGATGGCATCCTTTAGGACATCTGCACGTAGCACCAAATTCCAGAGGTCACTGTCTTTGTGTTAGTTTTGGTGAAGCATTGTTTCAGCTAAACTTCGTTTACTTGGCTGTGAGTGCGTCTGGAAGACTCCTGTCCAAGCGTTAGCTGGAATTCCAGAGGAGGGATGCTGCTGCATCCTAGGCTTTCTCTTGAGATGGCCATGGATTTCCACCTAATCCTTTAGCAAGGTGAGCGTTGGCCGTTAGTCAGCAGGGAAGTGCCTGTTTTCCACATCCAGATGTTGCATTGCCTTGTTATAATGGGATGGAAACAATCTTTTCAGCTGCTACACTACCAACTTTTGTTACTTTTAGCTGATCTCAACACAGTTTGTAAATACATGCATTAAATGTGTAAATATATTCCTCCTAAAACATGAGAGAGTGAGTGTGAGAGTGTGTGTGTGTGTGTGTGTGTGTTGGATGGGGACTTAACTCTCATGTCCTCCCTGGACCCATTGCAGCCCAAGCACATCTGGACAGGGTGAAGACAGGAGAAATGTGATTTCTCCCCTCTCAAAATTGATGGTATGCATCATCCATGCATTTCCAAGGGAGAGCACTGGATTTGGATGAGTAACTGACTTTCCCCCTCAGCTTTCTATTTGGAAGGGAGCTGTCATCATCTGACTCCATCACTGAAAACACTGGAGCTGGGCCTGTAAATCAGAGCTCATTCTGGCACTGCCTCGGGTTTCTGTGGCGGAATGCACTGGGTTGTGTTGATATCCACAGCATCCTCCTGGCATTGGCCTGATGGCTCCCAGGGCTGTCCCCCTGGTGGAGGAAGCTCAGGTTGGGCACCAGCCTCCTCATGGTGCTAAAATTAATAAAAAGGCATCCCTGGATGAAGGGGCAGCTTGCGGGTCGTTGCCCCACCTTGCAGATCAATGCTGGAAATAGCCCTTTATCAGACTCGGAGAGGCCTGAGGGAGTTTTCTTTCGTTTGGGTTTTTTCAGATGTCTTTGTCAACTTGTGATTTCCCATCATGGTGCAAACTCTTTAGCAGAGTTTGTACTCATCTTGCTTTTGGGCAGTGAGTGCATATGTCTCTCCCTTAGGAGGCTGGAAAGCCATTGCTGTTTCCTCTGAATATTAATTTCTAGTGGAAAAGAAGGCCTTGCAGGGCAGTCTTGACATGTCGCTCTTCCACTGCCGTCTTGTCTGGGAGCCAAAACATCACAGTGGAGTGCTGGGCATGGAGCTGCCCTCCCTTTGCACAACTACATCAGAGACCCATCTTCAGACCAAGGCTCTTCCTTGCTGTAATTTCTCTTGCTCCAAGGTATTAGTGGACATAGTGGCAGAGACAGATAAATCCTAAAGTCAGACTTGTAGTTGGATGAAACTGCCTTAAGGAAAAAAAAACCAAGTTTGTAGGTGGAGCATCAAAGGGTAAGCATGCACCTCCTGTCAACCTTGTGTCCTTGGAATTAAAACCCTGGTTAAATCTGAGTTTAAGGGGAGGGAAAAAAAATGAAGCCATTTTGGATTGAGATAAACACTTGTGGTTTCATTATCATCTGCTGAACATGCGTAGAGTGGTTGTTACGCAGCTTGAGACAGAGAAAAACCAGTGTGAAGTTAGGAAAAAAAATCGGGGTGTATCTTTGTAGATACTTTAATAATTTATTGGAAGTGGACAGTATAGATTGGGCTTTGCCCAAAGATAAAAGGTAGATGCTTTTTTCCCACAGATCTTTTGCAAGAAGATAATGTTGCTTCTCTCCAGTGTTCATTTTTTGATGTTTTTAAACAGTGCTGTGGCCACTTAAATTAATACACTTACATAAGCTGTTAGCAGGTTTTTTTGGTCTGATGTTCTTGGTATTCCCCAATGAATCCAGAAGATTTGAGGTGGCAGCTCCCAGCTAATAGTGAGTGTACCAAAAACCGTGATGGGTACAGGATGAGAAGCTGCTTCACGATCTTTGCTGCTAAAAGGAAAGACCATGGGAGTCTTTGACCTCCCTTCATATATATCAGGGGACTCCAGCTGTCCCTATACTGAACCTTTTTGGAAGGAATGGGTGTGAGAGAATGAGAAAATAGGATGACCGCAAGATGTTTCCCCTGATTGATTTCTCTGCTTTGTGCAAGCAAAATCCCTCTTGCCAGGGACACATTCAGCGGGCACTTGGCACCACCGTATCTTTCAGCATTTAAAAGATTCTGCCTATTAAAGCAGAGCACAGGAAATGCAAGCCATTAAATGCATGTGACAGTGTTGTGACCAGGCGAAGGACAGTGGTAGGGAGGGAGGCACAGGCACGCAACTGCCGGCATCTTGAGGAAACGCTTGTTTGTTTGTCCTTTTTCCAAAGCCCTTCGGCTGTGCACGGGAAGCGACGGCAGAGATGTAAACAGGAAAGCTGGCTGCAGGGAGAACAAAGTAGGGGTTAGGAGATGCACACATTTGACCAGAGGAATCCAAAGGTACTGGTGAGAAATCTCTGCCTGCTATAGGACTTAAATAAAATCAGCAAGCTAAGAAATAGAATCATAGAACCATGGAATGGTTTGGGTTGGAAGGGACCTTAAAACTCATCTTGCTCCAAAGCCCCTGCCATGGGCAGGGACATTTCCTGGTAGACCAGGTTGCTCAAAGCCCCATCCGACCTGACCTTGAACACTTACACGAAAGGGGCATCCACAGCTTCTCTGGGCAGCCTGTGCCAGTGCCTCACCATCTTCTGAACAAAGAATTTATTTTTAGTGTCTAACCTAAACCTGCCTTCTGTCATCTTAAAGCCATTCCCCCTTGTCCTACCACTGCATGCCCTTATGAAAATAGTTAATGCTGGATGTCCTGATCCAGGGCCGGCGTGGTGACACTTGCAGTACCCTTTACAGGAGGGTAACAACAAAAAAACAACACGGGGAAGCCTGCCCCGTGTTGTTTCTGTGCTCCAAAGGAGGCAGATTGTGAGGATCACTGTCATAAATGAGCAAGAACATAATTCCCACATTACTGAAAATGAAAGTGGAATCATAAGCGTTAACCATCTTCCTTTAAGTCTATAAAATAGCAGCTTGTTCCCAAGAGCACTGAAAAGAAGAGCTGGGCAAGGTACATTTTAAGGGCAAGATAATGTTTTACTAACCCTGACAGGAGAAGCAGGGTGATCCTGAAAACTTAAGTGGGTTGGTTCAAGTCAGTCCCCAGCAAAACAGGGAGCTGGCTGACGGGAAGCACAGTCAGCATCAGATCGAGAGGATGAAATTGGAGCTGCTCAGCACAGTTTTATGGGAGTTTTCAGTGATTTTAGGAATGTAGGTGGATAAAGGTTATCGTATCCTTGTGTCTGCCTCCTGGTCTGCAGGTGGTTTTACCATGAAGTATTGAGTCGTGGTGTGGGGGCTTTCCAGAAGATCGTGCCAGCCCTCAGCAGTAAAGATGATTTGAAATCGAGAGGGAAGAAATTTGAGAAGACACAAGATGATATATCTGGTTTAGGATGTGCATGATTAGTCTTAAGAGTACTTGCATGGTAAAAAAATTTTATCCTAAAGAAAGGGAAAGCAAAGATGCAGTGGTTAAAAGATTCACACTTAAGTACCTCTACTTTGAGCTAAGTATTAAAGGGCAAAAAAAAAAAGGGAGGAGCAAGGCCTTGGTTTTTCAGTAGCTTGTTTTTTAAACCAGTTTCCTATCAAGAAAATGAAAGTTTGCAGTGTGCCCTGCGATGACTGAGGCCATGTCACACAAGTAAGGCAAAGTACAGGGTTAGATTTCCTGGAGTATATTACAGCTGTTTGTCCAGGTATCAATTAGGAGCCATGGAGGAAGGGTTTAATTAGAAGAAAAGCACATGAGGCTTTTCTGGCGTGGAGGAGCTCGGTGCATGTCATTTGTGTAACCTCTTTTCTGGTCATGGATGTTTATTTGGAGCCGAGTAAGATGCTCTTGGCGTTTTCCTTTGATCTGTCTGCAGGAAAATGAAATCCATATGGCCTCCACCCAGATCCTGGCTGGGAATACCCATCTATGCTGGGGTCATTTTTTGTTGTCATACATATGTACAAAGGTCCATTCATCTATGAGAATGACATTCAAAATAGGGAAAACATGGTCATGAAATGTAGGGAGGAGCATTTCGGTGCTCCCGGAATGTTCAGCAGCCTAAAGCATATCATAAAATGCCTGAAGTCCTTCCTAAGGATCTACTTTTGTGCCCTTTTTCCTATTTTTGCCATACTTCCTGCTCTTCCCTACAACACAGCTTAATGAACCTGGTATTCAAGAAAGCTTTGTGGACAACAGGGACGGCATGAATGAAATGGGTGTCTCTCAAGTGCTGGGCATAAAACTACGCTGACCATGTCTATGAAGTCTTTTGTTTAGGGGTGGTTTTGATTGGTTGGGGGTTTTCTTGTTTGTTCTGTTTTGGGTTTTGTTTTTGTTTTAATTTAAACAAAAATGGAGAAAAGTGACCTCCTTTACCTCTTACAAGGCACAGCAAGCAGTGCTGAGGCAGTACTGCTGTGGTTAGTCTTGAATGCTACACCTAAGGTGGGTAGCCGGTGTTCCCAGAGGGCGAGGCGTTACAAGTTTCAGTATTCCCGAGATGGATGTGGGACTACAGATACTCTGACACCTCACACTGCACTGGAATTGGGTGCTAAGACGTCTTTGTGCCCAGTTCACCACTGCCAGGGCTTGGTCCCGGGTGCTGTGTTAATGTTTTGCTGCAGAAGTTCAGCCCATTGACATGACTGCTATTAACGAGGTGACCGAATTTCATTCTTCTCACCACAAGTACTCCAGCAGCTGCAGTAAAAATGGGCTCCCCTTGCTCCAGCCACTGTCTCAGCTCTTTGAACCATGCTTGCAGTTGGCTGGCGGGCAGCAAAAGGCAGATCCACCACCTTGCTGGCTCCCCAGGTGCAATGTTTACTTTAGATTTCTGACAGCAGAACCCTGCAGCAGCATGAATCTTGCTGGGAAGTAGGGAAAATGTTCATGTGTTGGCACAGCCAATCATCGATCTACGCTAGGAATTGCAAGAAAGCTTTGGAGGATATTTCACTGTAGCACTGGGCTAGTAGGGTTGGGTGTGCAATCTACTGGACTGGGCAGTATTTAAGGGGAAAAATAACAATTATTTTAAAATTAATTTTTTTTGAAGTGCAGCATCATTGCCAGTCTTGGAGCTGAGGTCTGTTAGCTTAGCCTTAAGGTTAAATAACATGTGCAAAGGTGAGAACCCAACCAGTGAGTGATTCAGTTGATCCTGATCCAGTGACTTGATGTCTGCTTCCCTTCGGAGAAAACCCTTGGCAGCAGGGCTTGAAGCCAGCTGAATGAATTGGTGGTTCTTCTTGACTGATGCAACAGCTTCTGTATGTAGACAAAAGGCAAGGGCATCATTTCCACCCTTATGGATTGAGCGTGCTGTAACATTTGTAACAGAGAGCTTTTTTGTCTTGCATCTTGACAGGCGGTGTTTGTCCCCACCTGCCCCTGGCCCTGGGCAGACCAGCGGCTTTGCAGAGGTTACCCAGGTGGTGGCTCAACCCGGTCCCAGGAGCTGAGAGCTGCTCCGCAGCAGCTGTGAGATTGTGGTGCCTGTACAGTGTGATGGCTTTCCTATGTAATTTGTCATGCTGGAACTGTTCGTTAATGTTGCTCATTTGTAAGAACCTTCGGACAGCCCCAAGTCTCTCTGTGTGCCTTGGGATTTTAGGAGGACCAGTGGCAGGATGGTCTGTGGACCAGTAGGAAGGCAAGAAAACAGGCAAGCTGTGGGGAGATGTAACTGCTCAAGATGTTATTTCAAAAACGTGATTACAACATAGCTTCTTCAAGGATAGTTCTGTCTTACACAGGGAGGCTAATTTCATCTTCCCCCATCCCTTGGGAGAAAAGCTTCAGAAAGTGGACTTGCAGCAGAAAGTGCCAGACAGCTTTCTTGGATTTTTATGGCTGACGTTGCTTTGGACTTGTGTGCTGAGTTCTTGCTGGAGACAGATGAGGATTGAGCTGGTGGGAGCTGCATTAAGGGTTTGAAGGTAAAAGCAGCGTTGCTGCAGAGCTTGAAGAGGAAAGTGAGGTGGCAGATTCCGGCACATCTGGATAGGATGAGATGGTGACTGGGGATGTGCAATTAAAATCTAAAAAAAACCCTATCTATTGTTTTAAATTACTTGCACGGCATGATACTCTGACTGATGAGTTAACCCACTGGTTGCAAATGCACTTCTACCAACACAGGCTATCCTTTGGCTATCAAATTAAAGATCTTTTTATGTTGCATATTGAAATTCAGTAAATGCAGCTGTCTGTTGATACCACTGTAACAAACTTAACATGCTGCTTGTTGCCTTCATCAGGGCTTTGGACTGTAGCTTGATTCCATTGTCATGACAAAATCCAGCCACGCTGCGAATAGGTGCCTGCAGCTGCACCTGCACTAGTGCTTGCTGGGTGCTGGGGAGGAGCAGTGAACAAATGTTGGTGATTTGGAATGTCAAGGAATCAAAATAGTTTGGATGGGAAGGGACCTTTAAAGGCCATCTAGTCCAACCCCCTCTGATGTCCCAGCATCCTCCATGCAGCCTGGTGTCTGCTCACTGAAGCTGGGTTCAAGCCTCGTTGGTCCTTAGCTCAACATTTCCATGGTCCAAGCAGGAAGTTTTCAGGAGCACATGTGATTTTAGGTGTCTGTAAAGTGGGGATGAGGCTGTCCCCTAAAGGATGCTTGCAGGCAGCATCACCTTGGTCACCATTCTCCACCTTGGGGAAAAAGGGATTTTTGTCCCAAATCAGGGTTAAAACTGTGTGGGTTTAAGGCAGACAGAAGCAGCTGAGCCTGGAAACACTTAGGTAGCTTTCTTCTCCCCTCCTGCCTAATCATCAGCATAGATTAGTTCAGAAACTGGGCGGGTATTTTTAGAAGCTGCTTTCAGAGCCCCAGTGTCACAATTTTTATTCTTCTTGTTGGTGCTGAGGCGTTTCTTGAGCAACATTTCTGCTTTAATGAGAAGACATTAGGGATCATCACAGAACTTGTGGTGACATACATGGCACCCTGGCTGAGTGAGGGGTCCAGCAGTTGTGAAGGTTTCTGAGCAGCAAGGGAGCATTTGAGACCAAGTGTCAAAAACGAAGCTCACGTGCAGGGATGTCACTGTTGGCACACAGTTGTGTGGGCTGCCAGCTCAGGTGGGGTGTATGAGGATCTATAGCTGATGCCAACTCATTGCCCACTGGAAGTATTTAAAACCCCATTAAAAGTTGTGATGGAGGCAGACATGTTGGGAGGATGAATGCTTCCTCCAAGCCTTTTGAGTGGTTTGGACCCTTGGTCCCAGCGCTGCGTGGGCAGCTTTTGGGAATAAAGTGCTGACGGGCTACCAGAGGAAATGACACCTGCATTCAACTTTGGACCTGTTTGCAGCCCTGGGTGCCCGGGTGACGCGCCTGTCGGCAGCACGTTTGCCCCATCAGCTGCTGCTAAACACCCCCTTCATGAGTTTATGGCAGTTGTGTCATAATTATTTTATTTTTTTCCGAGCCTATAACCGGGGTGGGGAAACAAGGATCTTTGGTCGATGTGCTCTTCTGAGCTGGGAGGATATTGCGAATGAGTAATGGTCCGGCTGGGGCTGTAATGTGCAGAATACCTCTGGGATGACTCACCCCGCACAATGCAGCACATCCCTCAAGGAGACTGAATCACGCACGGGGGGAAGCCGCTTGCCCGCTCGCCCGCCCGGCAGCAGCCCAGCTGGGCGCGGGGTAACCAGTGCAGACGGGGAGGCTGGCGATGGCAATGGTGGTAAAACGGAGCAGTAAAGGTTTAATATGTGGAGGAAATGGCATCCCCCAGCAGGTAAGTGTGCTCTGGCTGCGTATAATTCCATATTTTTTACTCTTGGGTTTTTTTTTTCCCTCTGCCTTCCCCCATCTGCCCCCACAGCCCTTCTAAATGTTGTCTAAATCAGCATATAATTTATCAGTGAATATGTATGAATTCTTCTGTGAAACACAGCCTTTCATTTATGGTTACATACCAATTTTTTTTTCCAGAACTAATGGTTTAACATTCACCCTTTCTTTACATGCCAATAGGAAAAATAGATGCTGCCTGGGAAGCTACTTCCCTTGATGTCCCTTTCCCATGGACATTTGATGGAGTAGGGGATTTAAAGAGAGGTTGAAGGCAAAAACAATGTGCATGCTGGTTTTGATATAGCCAAGAATGTCTTTTCTTTTTTATGTTCATTTATCTGGCAAAAGATGAAAACCCTTTAGATTTAGACCACAGTTATCCTGCTTACTCCCTCACCCCTCCTCTGATACAGACCCAGCTGGAATTGAGTCACAGAATTATTTTATTTCTTTAATATTTGCAAAATATTATCTACTCTTTGTAGTTACAACATACATGACATTGAGGATGTTTACAGAGGTATAAATATAGTTGTAGTCTCCACTGATCAAAATGGAGGAGAGTGGGGGAAAATTCAACTTCCTTTGGCTGAGCGATTTTCCTTCTTTTCTTTGTAAACTTTGAGTTTACAGGAATATTCTGTATATGTTTGTGTGCAGACATAATCATTTTTATGGAATGCAGTTTCTGTGGTTGTATGTTGGGTTTTTTTTTTTTTGCTAGATATTGCCATTTATTAGCTAACATAGGATAGCAGTAATGGAGTCCTTATGGTCAGTTTATGCTAGGACAAAAATTAGGGCAGAACTCGGTCGTGGCTTTTTTTTTTGAGGTGGGGGGAATCTGTTCAGGATGCAGATCTTATGAATCTACCTGTTTGGCTGGCTAAACTTTAGTGTGATTTTTGCTTATCTTACACGTGATGTAAAACAAATACCATCTGTCATGGAACAACAATTTATTACTCATTACTGTAAATGATAGTGCTAATTAGCTTCCTTGTAATCTGTTAATATTTTGTACTCTTGCACGAAAATAGGAGGACTTGAGGCTGCAACTCTTGCCTGTACTGCATGAGGGGCAGAGCAAATTATTCAAGTTTATTATGCTGCCCCTTTTAATTTTTCAAGATGTACCACCGTGTGCAGCTATAACCATTTATTGCAAAATTGTCCATTCAACAAATTTGAAGGAAAGTCTTTTTTGAGAGATTTCACTGAATGGTTGTTCATTAAAAGTTTTGTCATTAGTGTGCATGTCCCAGTGATGTCATGGCTGCCTTTTAGGGAAAAAAAATCAAATGCTGTTTTGGGTATTTTTGTAACGAGATTTGCTGTGGCTTTTGGTAGCTCTAACACAGTTTCTACAATGTTACATAAATGCTTCAGTACAGACACAAGTCATAAGTTAATCTGCCCCAATGCCGTTAGACTTTCATTTTAATTCAATATTGTTTGTGTAATAAGCTAATTTCTGGGGAAAGACCTTAAATTCCGTGCGCTTGAGCTGCATCAGCGAATCTTTGCTTGCCTATCAGCATGCTCGTAAGCCAGCTTTTTTCCCTAAAAGCTGCTTCCAGTTCATTTGAGGTTTTGCCCATGTGTACAGCACTTGGTGGGGATCACTGGGCAAGTCTGGCACAGGAGAGGATGTTATGCTGGCCAGAAAAAATGGATTTAATCCACGCAGGACTACAAAATACATATAATTTTACATATATATATATATGTATATATGTATTTCAGGAATGAATTTTCATGAACTTCCTGGAAGAACCTGAACTAATTACGGGATTATGAAATCCCATTTGAGCTAGTTAGGATAGAGCTGTTTCTCGTAAACTCAATAAAATCAGCCTTAAATGTTGAACAAACGTTTTGGTGAAAGGGTTCCTTTGTTCCTCACTGCCTCGGCATTTAAGGGAGATGTGGAGGCGGGCGGCTGGGTTGTTGCAGGTGTCTTGGTTTTTTGAGAAGTCCTTTTTCTTCTGGAAAAAAAAAAAAAAAACCCAAAAAAAAAACAACCAACCCAAACCAAACAAAACTGCTATTAGTTTTTCCTATGGAGGATTTTTGGATGCGCTGCAGCGCTGGAAGCAAACCCAGGCTTGCTGAGCACTGGCTGTGGAGACCTGACCCCTCTTCATTTTGCCCTTGGGGCTGCTCTAGACTCAACCAGCATCTCTGGAGCAAGGAATGTGGAGACTGAATTGTTTGTATTTGCTCTGACTGTGTGGAAACTAAAATTTCCCAGATGCCCTTTTATTCTGGTGGTGTTGGATTTGAAAGACAGAAAAATACAGGTTGCAAATTGGTTATGCAAGAGTTGGGTTACAGGTGGAGTGGTTCTTTGTTCCTGGTATGATGCAGAGGTAAGGGCAAGGAAAACTTTTGGGAGGTTTTCCATGGTTTTCTTCAGATTCCATTCTGACATTTGATCTGGCCAGAGAGTCGCAGATGTCTTTTTTTTCTTGGTGATACTTAATGAAAAAGTTTCAAACTGCTGGAAATCTAAATGGTATGGAAATATCAACTTAATTTGCTGTAGCTGCATGCACTCAGAAGGTTTCTTTCAAGCGAATTGGTAAGTTAGGATTTGAAGAAGAAAATGCTGGTTATAATCTGCAGATATGTAACCCTTGCTAGAAGGCTTATGAACCAACCAACAGATCAAGGAAGTGGGACTCCAAAAATAGTAGCTTTTCATGTTTTCCACCAAAATGTCCCTGCTTTCTGGCTGTGGGATGACCTGCAGAGAGGATCCTTACAATATAACCTGCAGCAATCACCTGGGCAGGATGGGATGGCTTTAACTCTGGCTGTCAGAGCTGCTGGGGCAGGGAAAATACCTGGCGCTGTGTAATACATCCAGGTCAGCCGCAGACAGGTTATGCCCCAGTAGTCGTAAAGTTACATTTGTTTGGATCCAAATAGTTTAAATTGTGTTTATGTGCCTGGTTCAGCTGAACAGCTTGACCTTTGCTGCTGTTGCATTAGCAGCCTCCTGCTGTCCTTTTGGCTCTTCCCTGAAACCTGGGATCTGGGAATGTCAATGCATGCATTAAAAGACAGAAGTCCATAATGCTGAAACCCATTATATGCAATGACTTTTTTTTCTGAGACCTGAATCTCTCCTGGCCTTGTAAGCTGTAGCGTTGGGAAGGGAGGAAAATACCAAAGTGCCTTATGGCAGCAATAGCGTGGAAGTTTGTAAGCTTATATTTTGGTCGAGTACCTTGGCTAGAGGGAAAAATATTACTGAGTTACACAAGGTGTCTGTGAAGTGTTTTAGATGCTACATGTGACTCAAAAAAAAAGTAGTAAATGTGGTGGGTTGGACTACTTTTTTTCCCCCTTGGGATTTTTAGACATCTTGGATGGTATTTGCAGTTGCTGCTTTGGAAGCAAAGTGGAAAAGAAGAGCAGCTGGTGGAAGGGAGTTGTCTACTCTGACCCTCCTTTTACGAAGACCGTGGTGAAATTAAAGCCTTAACTAAGGAGTGAATTGCTTGGTGTTTAGTCCTGGATGCAGGATGGCAGCCATGAGCCGCCGCTGGCCATACAAGGGGCTCATGGCTTTGTCCCCGACTGGTGTTGCTGGAGGTGATGTGGCCCATGTCCGAGAGCACAGGACAGTGGCAGCCCCATGCGTGCATGCTGGGGGACAGCACTTCTGTCAGCCTTAAATGTCACCTGTCGCTTAGACACGCAGATGCTTTGTGAGTTGGACTTACAGGTACTGAAACCGGCGTTCGGTGATGGCAGAGGTAATATTCAGTCACTTCTTGTTTAGGAAAATTCTGTGTCCTCCGGAAGAGCAGTTATACATGCACACACTCTTTTTTACTTTTGTAGATGTATATGCATACCCACAAGCTATAATTTTTAAAGAGTTCTCTTTTTCCTTCCAGTGAAAACAACACATGCTTTTTGGCGCTACCTTTACTCCCCAAGTTCATTCTGGTTTGGTTTTGTTTTTTTTTTTTTTTTACTTGGGGCGGGGCAGGCAGACAACCTGGAGCAGCCCTGGAACATACTGGCTGGCTGCCATGCAGCTGGGTAATCCCTTCAGATACTTTCTTCCCAAAGTTTTAAGGCTGTTGAAGACAAATATGTAGGGTTAAGATAGCATTTAAGAGCATAATTAAGAATAGTTTGCATGAAACGCATAGCATGTAGGCCATAAATCCGACAATTAGAGTAGTCTTAAAAGTTTCAAGGATCCAATAAAACAAGGGGAACTAAGGCTACTGTGGGGTTTCCTCTGTTTCATTTTTAGCTATCAGTATCCCATTAATTGTAATGGACCAAATATTTTCACATACCTCATTAACCATTTCTTGTGGAAGAGTCAAATTGCACAGTTGCTGTGCTAAAAATGCAGGTGGATGGCTTGAATGTGGTTGTTCTGCTACTCCAGTGCACCAGCATTTTGTCAGTGGCACACACATGGGATTTGCAGATCGCTCCTTTGCTCTTCAGGATTTGGAATACTTGGAGCCAGCCAGAGCCTTGATGCAGTCACGTAAAATTAAATAGCAAAGAAAATAAACAGCTTTTACACTAAGGAAGCAAGGTCCTTATATGGAACTGAAATATTTGAGTACCTCCCAAGTATTTATCAACACTGGCATGAGGGAAAGAAGCATTGCCTATTCTAGGCTTGTGGATGGAAACAGCAGGCAGGATTTAGACACAGAAAACTGGAGGAAGCTGTGTGTAGGCTTGAAAATTCAACGTGCAGCTTCTGAGTCCTAATCCAGTGATTAAACCAAGATGTCAAGCCCTAAGACCCCTTAACGACCTCCTTTTCTTCTACCTGTCCTTTCTTTTTTCCAAGTCCCTTGGCACAGGTTGCGCTTTGGGAAACGTGCCTGTGGCTGGAGCGGAGCAGGAGTGGGGATGGGGATGGGGCTCTGCAGGGAGCCCAGCGTCACTGGTGACTTTTGATCGTGCAGGAAAGCGTGCCAAGGGATTACGTTAATGGAGCCAGAGCTCTGCCTGCCCTGCCAAAGGTGAACCCTTCTGCTGGACAAGGCTCTTGTCTAATAGGGGAACAGAGGTCGTCTTGCCGTGGGGTAGGGGAGTGGAAACTAGATTTTCTGGCTTAATGAATTTAAGGAGGTTGCTCTTCAGGATGGGAAGAACACAAATGGTGTTCTCTCGGCATGTGGTGGCAGAGTTTGTAAGGGCCATAGGTCATGGGTAGATGTGGATGTGAAGAGGAAAACCATGTGGCTCTGTGCCCCACCAGATTGTCATTATAATGGGCAGGGATAGTCAGGGCACCTAAGTTTAATGTATAGGTATCCAGTAATACTCAAATGTAATTACAAGCCTAGAGAATTAACTGAGAGGTGATAGAAATGTGTAAATAACTGCCAGGAGTCACAAAGTACCGAGTAGCTGCTACTTGCTTAATTTTCCTTTTAAGTGGACAATTTCTGCAGCAAAGTAACTGAAAGCAGCCTTACTTTTTGGACAGCCAAAGGCTCCAACTGCTGCCATAAAAGTGAATGGTAAATCCTGCAGGAAGCTGTAATGCCAGTGGCAATTTTCAAGTGTGGAAGGAGAAGCAGCAGTTTCTGTGGATGACTTTTGTGGGAGGATGGGAGGGAAGGTCGTATTGAGCGGCTCCGACTTCAGAAGAGAGCTAAAAATAAGTCCAGAAAGGATCCTTGGGGAATAGTAGAAAGATACAGAAATGTATAGTTGGCTTTCTTTTTACTTCATCTGCTAATTGCTAATCCTTATAGACCATATGGGAAAGGTACAGAGAAGAAAACAGAAACTCTTGGATGGAAGCAGCTCAATTTTTGCACACTAGGAAATTAGCTGAAGTATTTTGCTTATTTCTGAGTATCAGGAAGTCAGGAGATTAAAGCTGCTACTGTAAAATCTAGAAACGGGTTTTCATTAAAAAATAAAAAGGTAACTGGATCTATTTATGGACACACTTGCCCTGTTTACTGTACCAGGAAGCTACTTTAAGGACTTGAGCAAAAATATTCTTTAGAACATAGTTTCTCAGTTCTGTGAATACTTTGGGTGTGTCAGCTGTGGCCGTGTATCAGAGTGTGTTGGAAAGCTTTATCAGCCAGTGCAAACTACCCAGGGCAGCAGGGGATGAACTTCTAGCATCGGTGCACTGCTGTCATTGTGTAGGTCCAGCAAGAAAGTTGTCACGTGTAAAATAAAGGCTGTGAAGAGAAAATTGCAGCATGTGTTTTGTAGCTGCAGAAGAGATAAGCTGGTCCCAGAAGATGCTCACTGCTTCCCTTGGTTTGTCCTCAGACTGCCTTCGGGTAGGATCCGTGAGGCTGCTTGCTTAGATGTTGAATCTGGTCATGTTAGGGAAAGGGAAGCTTGGAACTGAAGGGCTAGCACCTGAATTGCTGCAACGATAATGTCTGAAAATGAGGCAGTTCTACCTGGTGCAGGATGAAGAAAGCTACTACTGCTTGTCATGCTGTACAGGATGCTGGGAAAATATCTGGACACAGCTTCTCTCAGGAAGGAATTTCTTTCCATAAAGGATGATACCTGTCATTTTGAAGGCTGCCTCTTGGAGCCCTCTGTGTGTTGATCTTTCTTCTCCTGGTGAGGTCAGCTGGTGGCCTGGAGATGGACAGTCCCTGGGCACTTCTCTTTGCACATCCCTTTTTCTCACCCTTGTTGATGTTTCATGGGTTTGAGGGCCCTGCAGCAGTTTTGTGGGCACCTTTGGGTGCCTCAGCAGCTCCGCAGCTGACAGTGCCGTGGTTGCGCGTGGCTACCATCCGAGCACACCGTGGTGACCTCCCTGCGAGGGCGTCACAGCCATCAGCGCTGTCCTCAGCATCTCCGTGTTAATTATTGTCCAGCACGTGGTGGGCAGCACTGATGCAGCGTCAGCACGAGGACAGAAAAGCCAATTTGGGTATTTCCCAGCAGTTCTGTGCTGGGGACAACCCGTTTTAGCTTGCAGTCTGTTGCATGTTCCATGCAAGGTGTGTGGCTTTTGCTTGTGTTCTGTGGGGGCTTTGCTGCTTCCAAATTACCCTGGTGATGTCCCCAACAGATGATGGAGTGACTGCTTTGTGGAAAGGGTACAGGAGGAGGCCTGGAGTCTCCCACTGTGGGGGCTCTTCTGAGCCCTTGTGGTGGGCATCTGGATTATCCCCAGATCTTAGGTGCTTCCAGAATAGTTTTTTGTGAGGTTATGATGCTCTGCCTTTCAAAGCCCCTTGAAATGCTGATGAAGCTGTTTTAGGGACATGGTATAGTCCTGATGACCTGAGCTGAGCTGATTCCCGCCTCTTTTCATCTGAGGTGCCAGCTGGAGCCACATTTGTGGGGTTTTCCCCATAAAACTGTCCCAGATGTGGAGGAATTCGAGTGTCATCTTCCAAAGCCCACTTGACGAATTTGATCACAGAAACCTTGAAACACTTCGTTCATGGGTTATTTGAGCTCCATGTGTTCTTCCAGCGCTGTGGAGACCTGATGCCCCAATGTCGGAGCAGGCCTTGGGGTGGTGCCTGGTTCACCCTGCTGTCTTGGTCCCTGTACGTTAGTTTCATGAGGCAAAGAGTGCCAGGGACCATGGGTGGTTTGATCTGTGTGTTGACATCTGGAAACCCGGCAGGTTCATTCCTTGCTGTTCGGTGGGTCTCTTTCCTACGGTAGCTTGAGTGTTCCAGCCTGTCCGTGACGGAGGTGGACTTCCATCCCAGGCAGAAACTCTCCGTTGGGGTCAGCACAGTGCCGTCTGAATACCGCCCTCGAGAAAAACCGCTGCGATGTGACTGTGATGCTCACAAAAGGTTCTGTTTTTGTTTTGTTGCCATTGCAGTGACAGCTATATTGTGCGAGTCAAAGCTGTGGTTATGACCCGAGATGACTCCAGTGGGGGATGGTTGCCGCAAGAAGGAGGCGGTCTCAGTAGAGTTGGCGTCTGCAAGGTCACGTACCCGGAGGGCAATGGAAGAAGTGGATTTCTAATCCATGGTGAAAGGCAGAAAGACAAACTGGTAATAGACCCTAATTCAACTTTTGTCTGTTCTTATAATGAGAATTATCCCAAATCCATTGCTATTGTATTCTTGTGCAAGTTTTAAAAAAAAAAAAAAAACAGGCATGTGCAAATAATACGAGATGGGACAAAACAAACCCATCCTCATCTAGAATTGCCATCTTTTGCTACCTAGGCTGGCATGATGCCACCTGGAAGGAGCAGGTATATTTTTGACATCCACGTGCAAAGATCCCCTTTGAATGAAAGAGGGCCTGTGGCTTTTTCCTTTTTTTTTTCTTAGACCTAGCGCGGGGGTAAGTGAGAAGTGAATTGAAGTGTAAAGAGCCCATGAAGCCAGTCACATTGCACTGAGTAATGCAGTGCAAGCCTTTTAAAAGGGCCATGAATTATTTATGCTGCGTGCTGTTCAAGGTTTGAACAAGCTGAGTGAGAATATGAAGACAAGTTGTCTCTTATGAATTGACACACTCGGTTTCTCCTGGTAGCTGTTTATCTAAAAAGGAGCTCTCTTCTATCCCTGCACAAATCAAATTAATAAAGCCTTTTCCTGATTTCCAGGGGCTACTTGAAATGTTATCATTTGTTATCTTGATTTTATATATTTGATTCTTCTGAAATGCACTCCTGTGAAGATAGGGGTTAGCTTAAAAGCAGCAGTCCCTCCACAGGCTCAAAAAATACCTTATTTGAGTCAGAAATGATGTTGCTTTCAAAAAGACTGGTGTTTTAAAGCTATTTCAATTATGGTTTGTCTTTTGCAATGCCATTTTGCTTAGGATGCTTCTTTTGACATTATTTGGGAGCCATGCTTATGGTTTTGAGAGGTGGAGTAAGACATGACGAGCCATTCCTGTTGTCCCTGAGCATCACTCTAGAGATGGATTTTGGCTCATCAGAACTTGAGATGAGTGTCTGGCTGGGGTGAACAATTTAAAAACAGCGAGGGGAGTACTGCAGCACCTCCTAAATCTGCTGCTGGGGGGATAAAATTTCTGTTGAGCAAAAATTATTGAGGAAAGAGGTTGTCCTTCCTCCTGAGCCCCCCGCTAGCTTAACCTGTGCCACACTGGGTCCAAACCATGTTCCTGGGTTAGGGAACGAGCGCCTACTCAAAGCACAAGCAAAAGATGAATGTGCAATGGTTTTGAGAACAATTACAGTGTCTGGTGTTTATTAGTCATCATTTGGTAGGGAAGTATGTTCTCCTGCGCGAGGCATGACTTGGCTTGCTTTTGGGTCCAGCCTGAGACAGTGCTGGCTGTGTCCTTGGGGTGGGAAAAGTGACTTTGCTCCTCTTTTGGGGCTCACGCCCTCCCAGGTGGTGCTGGAGTGCTTTGTGAAGAAGGACCTGGTGTATACGAAGGCAAACCCCACCTTCCACCACTGGAAAGTTGACAACAGAAAGTTTGGGCTCACTTTTCAAAGCCCCGCTGACGCTCGAGCCTTCGACAGAGGAGTGAGGAAAGCCATCGAGGACCTCATCGAAGGTAGCGTGGGGGTGGACACTTCCACCCTTGGAAGAGTGGGCAGGGGGTTTGAGTCAGGGATGTGTTTAAAATCAGTTCTTGGGCTTGGAGGTCTCTTGTGCATGTGTCCAAGTGTAGCTGGGGCCCTTAGCCCACACTGAGCAAGCCCCAGCTTTTAAGAATTGAGTTTCCTCATCCCTTAGAGGAGATAAGATGTTTCAGTCAAGTATTTTTCAATCCTCTCTGTCCAGACTTATCCCTGTTTTTTATCATCAAGTTTGTTGTTACTGCTTTTTTTTATAGGCTTGGGTTTCACACTAGTGATGGCAACTCAAAGAGCCCAGGCTCTTTATTTGCAGTCAAATCTCATCTTACTTGAGTCTTTGTTAAATCATAGGATTTAATTCCTGCCTGGAGTTGAATAAAACTTCGGTTTGTTTTTGGTTTTATTTTGCAGTAATTAGTTTTGTCTGCATCCTCTTAAGTTGAATGGTAGTTCTTGAAGACTTTGTTGTGTTTTGGGGTGTTGTTTTTTTAATTCTGTAAAAAATGCATTTGAATTGTCTGTGCTTTGAAGTTGTCATAAATTTTTCCTTTTCACATTTCATTGCAATCAGGCAATCACAATACAGCTATAATTCAATTGTATGTTATTTTAATGAAATTTGATTCTTCATACATTTTTTTCTTGATTTTTTTTTTTAAACCATACTACTTTACATAGGGGCTTAGTAGTCCAAAGCCTTTTGCCTTCTCTTCCAGTGTGACCAGGGTATTTTTATATACAGATGGTACATTTTCTGAGGATAGTAACTCAGGTGTACATACAGATGTATATTCTTTTTGAGAACATCAGCTCCATAAGACAGCCTGATGTTCTGGATGGCCTGTCCTTGCTTTAACATGAACACGGTAGATGCTGGGAGAGAATTAATCCTCCAGGGCTCCTTGCTGGTAAATACCTCATCAGTTAGAGGAAGGATCTGCTCAATCCATTTGCTTTTTTCTGTGCCATTAACATTGAGAAGTTACAAGCAGACTTTCTTCTTTCTTCTTCTGGTTAAAACTGTGAAGCATTTTGAGTCATAAAAGTGATGTTTTATGTAAGTGGCATGGGATTGTGCAAAGTTTCAAGGAGATAATAACTCAGCTGTATAGAGTAGTATTCTGGAGATGCCAATATTCAGCAACTCCTGTTTTGCTCTTCTTGATCCATTTTACAGTGGAGGCATTTAAAATCAAGTTCTGCTGTATCTCAGATACTTCAAAATCAGCAAATCTGTATTTACCCCATTAACAGTACAGGCTGATCCTCATGAATGTGTTCCTCCTGAAATTCCAGATAAGGCTTTCTGAATGAAAAACAATAACTGGCTCGTGCACACACAGCGTCGGGCAGCGGATTTCATTTATCATTCATTTTTTGTTCACATACTTGATCAAATTCACCAGATAATATTAAGCACAACTAAGTGTGCATTCAGAACTTCACTTAGTGAAATCACTGCTTTATTGTGAATATTTAGCCAGTAGTTCATTCCCTGTAGCATCAGAAGTTTGGGGCACAGGTACAAGAACCCTATGCAGCTCCGTAGAGCTTCAGCTTTTTTTAATTTTAAAGCTAATGTAGCAAATGGCACGAATGTTTCCACATTACTCAGTGTTTTAAGTGGGCTTTCACACTTAGCTCTGCACATCTTCGTGATGATGCAACTGAGAGCAGCCGAGGCTGGTGCCAGTAGCATTATATAAAACACGTTATTTTAGCAGATTTCCAGAATGAAGGCAGTACAAACCGTTCTGCCGTGTTGGTCAGGCATGTGATGTGGCCGTAATTCAGTCTAGCAGTGGGCTTCCATCAGAAAAATAGACCTTTGACTTGAGGGTTCTCCCCGCCAACGGATCCTCTTGCTGCATCCATCCTCCTTGGCAGCCTTAGCCAGCCAGGAAGGCTGGGATCTTGACTGGGTATAGGGAGAGGAGTCACTCCTTTTTAGGTACAGCATAAATTTGCTGTCAAGTCCAGCGAAGGCAAGTGCCCCCTTCCCTGAGGCCTTTCTGTGGCATGGGTGCTCACCAGGCTCTTGAGCGGCTCCACAGGAACACCTGTGGGGTGAGGAAAGCTTTTTGATACGCTTTCCTACTTTTCCAGAAGTTTGTTTAATGTCCCTAATGAAAATTGCACCCCAATGTTTTCCTCTTGCCTATGGTTTTGCACGTATCAGCTCCTTTCTAATACTTTGTTTACGTGGGGCAAGGTGATTCTCTGAGAAGCAGGTGATAACAGAGATATAACAACTTCCAAAATTAAGAGGAAAAAACCCAATCTTACTCTTCATTGTCAATGGGAGGTTCATTGTTTTTAAATTAAAGGTTATTTCCCCCCCCCAGATTAAGGGAGTAAGTGAAGAAAAACTCATACATGGTTTCTTGACAGCTGAGAATCAGCCTGGAGCACTGATTAGTACATAGCTTTACCATTCTTCAGAAATTAGTCTTCTGTAATTGGAAATGGTAACTACTATTTTTATCATTGTTAATCAGCATTGGCAGCCACACAGTTGCGTTTCAAGAAACACTTTCAGATTTTACCTCTCCAGCCCAGCTACCAGCAGATGGGTTGTTCTTCCTTAATTTGAGCCACTCTTTCACGTATCTACAACACACAAACCTGTGAGAATCCAAATGTTTTAACAGCCTCAACAAAAAAAAAAAAAAAGAAGCTGCGTGGAAATGTCATGTGTTTAAAAAGCTGTTGGTTTGGTTTTTTCTAGGGTCTACGACTTCCTCGTCCACACTTCACAACGAGGCCGAGGTCGGCGATGATGATGTCTTCACTGTAAGTGCATGTCACCCAAGGTCCTTCTCTTTTATGTTCAGGTTTACATGGTCAGGTTAGAAGGTTTTTTTTTTTTTTCTCATGCGTCAGGGTTGGCATTCAGCCACCATCATGTTTGGCCACTGGGTGTGTTTTATTTGATGGAAGTATATCCTCTACAGAATGCGAGGCCTCCTGTTGGCCTCCCGTCACCACATGAAAAGCATGTCAGAGCAGGGGATGTCAGGGGCTAGAAGTGAAGAAATAATCACCCTTGAATTTCTTTTGGCTTAGACTGAGTGATGTGCACCCCTGCTAATACTTCTCTCTGTCCTTGAGAAGCTTCCTGCAAACTCAGGTACTTAGCAAGGTGACTGCTACTCGGGTACATACTCAAGGAAGTAAGGTTTTAAACACAGTTTAAATCAAAATCACAGTTTTAAACGAAAGCCAACTTAAAAGGTATTTCACCTGTACATGAAACATAGAAAGTTCAGACAGGTGTTCTTCAGGTGGAGGAAGGCACAGAAGTGTGGCGTCTGTCTAAGCAGCAGTGACTTAAACAGGACTGAGCTGGTGGCGGTTAACTTGTGTTGTTGTGTAAAATGGATTTTGGAGCTTTGCTGAAACTAAAGCTACTAACCTTCAAAAGGAAAGTTAAAAAGTAAAAAAAAACTTGTCAGGTGAAAATGTGACTCTGATTAGGTCTAGTCCATGGGCTGGAAACACGTTGCTCACATTGTGTACATTTTTCTTAATAAAGTTTTTTGCTCACCTTACTTCAGCCCCCCATGTGCACATACATAAGTGCATTAGTTACCTTACAAGTGCCCTCTTTGTCCCCTGGGGCCCGGATGGCAGGAAGGGGGAAGGTGGGATATCCTCCGTGCAGCAACAGCAAACTCAAAATTGTCTTTGGGATACTTCCCTGGATTTTTAGCGTGAAGGAGGAAAAAATCAGTACAAGCATCAAGCTGCTTGAAAGTAAGTCCCAGGAAGCATCCAAAGCCAAAAGGTGTTTTTGAGGGTGATGTGTTGCCAGCATGGGACCACATCAGGTTCCCTGCTGAGTTTTGACCGGATCTTCCCAACGGCTGGTGGGTTGTCCGCATCTGTCCTTTTGTCATGCTCAGGGAGACAAACAACAGCAGGCAGGGTTAAAAGGTGACTTCCTGCACTCTGCAGCAAAACTATCATTAGCAGCTGCTTCCCAGCTACCTGCCAGAAGTGATTTATAGGCACTGGGATGGGACAGACGGGGGAGGCACCAGTGGAGCCAGAGCCTTTTGCCGGTATGTGCTGCTTTGTTCCCAAATTCGCCGGACAGACGAGCTGTGCTCTGCTGGGGGTGGACAGTCACTCTTGATGGTGTGTGTGGCTCTTCTGTGCTCATCGGAAAGGGGATGACTGTCAAAATGTTCCTTGGATGGGTGTGTGCCAGCTCTCACTGGGTTGCACATTGGAATACTCGATCCTTAAACAGTGACGAGTGGCCTGTGGAAACAGGAAAGTATATTTTTGCTAAAATCCTACTGGCTGATGTTTAGGGACCTGGGAGTGTTCCTGAATTTCTCCACAAGCCCAATCTTGTGTCTGAGTGTTGATTTTTAAAGTCGAAGAATGCTTTTTACAAGGAGAAAGAACTTGTTGCCTTTAAAGTAGGTGTTGTTTTACATTGGAAAAGTTGGATGAATGGTGCTCCAGCTGCATCAAAATCACTCAGACTCCTGCGTTCAAAATGAAGAGCCAGAACTACAGGAGATATTTCCCACCTACTTGACCCTGGGGAGGTGACAGGTGACTCCCTGCCATGCAGACATTTATGGGTAGGATGCCTGACAGAGAAGGAGGAACAAGCCGCTCAACAGCGTTAGCAAGGAGGGAAACCTCAGTGGCGTTGGCATCTTGTTGGGACCTGGGAGAACGAGTTGTGTCCTGCCTGGCAGCGCTCTCTGCGGGGTTTAGTGATCTCCAGAGTGCAAGGAGGACCTCACTGGTGGTGGGACCTCGCATGGTGCTGTTTGTCAAGATGGCACACGAGGCGGATGTGTTGTCATACTCCAAAAATAAGGCTTTGGGGACATCTTCTTCCCCAATATTTCTTCGTTTTTCTGGGATGAAGTCTTTCCTTTTCCTGCAGTCCTTAAGCTCTTCAAAGCTCTCAACTTTGTATTTATCTGGTAGGTTATGATGGAGTATGAAGACTGCATAAGCCAGAAATAACTTACTGAAGCATAGAGCAGTTTAAAACTGGAAGAAATTGATAGGGCTGTGAAATGTTTTATTTTTACCCTTCTCTTCCATTCTTTCTTTGCACATATTTTTGACGTGAGTATCATAGTCCATTTGGTCATCCTTCCACACTAAACTTCTGCAGAACTTTCTGTAAACTCTTACCGAGCAACAGCAGTGGATTTTTTGGGTTTGGTTGGGGTTTTTTCTCTGTTTTAAAGAGAAAGTACATTTGTTCTTTTTTATTTCCTAAGGTAGTTATTAAAATCTTCACAGTCCTCCCCCTCTCCCACACATGCATGAATAAACTTAACTGCGTGCGGCAGAATTTTCAAAAGCATCTGCATGATTGAGTCATTTAATCAGTCATTTACCCGTCTCTGAGAATCTCAGCCATTGCTGCTGCACTGCTGCCTCAAATATTTGGCCCGAGGTCCTGCTCTTCTTGAAGATGTTTCAATATGTTCAAGCACAGCAGTCCAAAGCTTCACATTTCTGAGGCTGCTTTGTGGCCGGCCACCCCAGCTTCATCGTGCGCAGATGTTTGCACCACCGCGATGCTCCCAGCTTTAGAACAACCCCCCTCGTTACACACAAGCCCTGACCCCGATACGGCTGTTGGCCATTGATTGACACGGGGCTTTTATGAAGCCCCTGATCCTGTTAGCTCCAGTATGGCTCCGTGGGATGTGCGTACTTCTGTGTGTGCAACTGGTGCATCATCCGTTCCGTTTATTCCTCAGCCAGCGTGCAGCCCTTCAGGCCATCCAGCGGGTTACTTCCATGGGAAAGAGGAGAGGGTTTGCCCCGGCGGTAGAGCTCTCCTGCAGGCTATGGCCTTGCATGGCTTAGTGGAGGATCATTTTCTTGTATCAGAAGGTGGACTTCTTTTGGGTTTTGAATTGTCTGCAGCTGTGGCGGTGAGAACATTCACTTGGTGTCAGTAGTTGTCTCCTCCCAGGGCTGTAACTTGCAGAGCCAAGGTGATCACTTGGGCAGCAGCATCCTGCCCTATCCCTGTGGCATATGCTCGCCATCCATCTTTCTGAAGCATGGGTTATGTCTTAAAAACAGGGCTTTGCCAGCTAACGCTTTTCCCGTGGCTTAGACCTACAGCATACAACCTGTTCTGAAATTGATACCTGACAGGGCAGGAAACAACAGTACATAGAACTAAATGTCACAGACTCGAGCTGAAAAATGCTTATTTCTAGAATGAAATCTCCATTTAGGAGTTTTAACAATATGTGGTTGTGTTTCTTGAGTTTCAGATCCTCCGAAGAGCCCATAAATGTTTTCCATATGTTAGCAAATAAATTTCTTCTGTCTTGTACATTATAAATCGTCCTCTCAAGAGATGCAATCTGAGTAAGACTGGCCATCCGTTCTGTCTCTGTTGGGGGAACACTGTCGTTGCAACAGGCTGAGATTGTTCTGTTTGTCTTCATCCATCCAGCCCTCACCTTCAGCCTTCTTTAATTAACATTCTTTTCAGAAGCAGGGTTTAATACAGACTGAATGCATTCTGTAGTTCCTCGGCCACAGAATTTGTCATATAATTGAGTTCTTGTGTAAAATTTTTTTCCCTAATCTACACTTCTACTTTCAATTACAGATAATAATCCCACATGACCACGAAGTGAAAAATGTGAATTGATTCCAAGGAAAAAAGGTCAATGTCTTCCAGAGTCTGCAGAGTGCCTGAAATAGTCCCTTTTAGCATCCCATCTGAAAAAGCAGAGGTGTTTGTTCCGAAACCTTATGACCAGTTCAGCTGAAACACCACTCGTGTTTTTCAGATAAATCTGCAGCCTTGTGTCTGCTTTAGTGCTAAAGCAAAGACACCCACTGGCAGGAGGAGCAGCAGCTCCCATGTTTGTTCTGGTTTGTGACTCTAAAAGTGACTGCAGTCTCCTTTTGCTTTAAGAGGAATGTAAGGGAGAAAACAGCAAAACTTAGCGTTATTAAGTTTGATACGCATGTTAAAATCACAGCTGTTTTATATAATCAGCAATATATTTTTTTAAATCCTAGTTTTTGTTCAGTGTGAGACCTGCAGAGTTTGGCAGGTTGAGCAGGTGTAATCTAGAGGTGCATGGCTGAGCAAAAGTGGCTTTTCAAGGTGCACACACTCCATCCATTGCTTCTCTTGTTGACTCCTGGCTGAAAGCTTACTTATCTTGGTTCCCCAGCTGCAAGATGGGGGAAATATTCTCATGAACGTCGATTCCTGTGCTTGGGGATGTTTGAGTTAGGAAGTTTGTTATGTGGCTTGGACACTGCTGACAGTCATTTCAGAGGCAGACGCAGTTTTACCTTTTCTCCACCAGAAGGGTGCATATTGCGGAGGATGTTTGCATTACAGTCCCTCTTGCATCTCTTCTGCCATCCTAATTAAAAAAACAGATTGATCCCTGCTGCCTTTCCTTGAAACCTTTTGTCTACTTTCATCTCCCATCTGGGCCTCAAGCATGTTACAGCCTCACTATTAAAATTTATAAGATTGATGTTAGTTAGATAAACACTAAATCTAATTTTTCTTGCTGGCTTGGTCATTTCACATTCAGCTGGTTCTTTTAAAGAACAACTGTGGCTTTTTATTCTTTAAAAAAAACAGTAGAAACCCAGTCCAAATACTTTGGAATATATTCGTAAGTTCTGTGGGATGCTGGAGCATCTCTCATCCCAGCCCTCTATGGAAAATGATGTTGCTGAGAGTAGAACAACAAGTTGCAAGATGTGTTTCAGTCAGAAGTTGTGCTCAGGGATTGAGGAGCCACAAGAGCTTGCAATTTCCTTTTTCTTAATGCTGTCCTTGAGTAGCAGAAGGGGGAAATGCCTTTTGGAGGCGCAGAGCTCTCTGTGGGAATGATGGGGTTGTCACCTTGAGCAAATCCACCTTGTTTGCCCTGTGAGGCTGAGCAGAGCGACATGGGGATTGTTACAGTGACAGGATATGATGGCCTTACTTCTGTTCTTCTTCCTGCCCAGCAGCCAGCTGTGCTCTGTGTGAACAGCCAAAGGGTTCATTGCTGCTAGCCACATCCTCTGATGTCTGGATTTTGGGCTTGCATTGTAAACCACAGCTATTCTAATTCAGATTTTAAAGGGGGAAAAAAAAAAGTACTTGCCAAGAAGAGAGAAATTCACACACAGAAAAACCAGCAGGCTCAAATCCTTCCCTCAAAAACAAACAAACAAAAAACAGCCATTGCTGGCTTTGATCAATGAACTGGACTGAGATATAGTCATGTTCTTTTATACAGCTGGGTCGCTTGAGTTGTGCACAGTGCTCTGGGCACCCCTGCCCAACACCTGGACAACGAGTGCAGCCCCACCTCAGCACTTTGGCTGTGCTTGTCGTGTCTGAACACGGCTTTGGCTCTTCGCACCTCTTCTCACAAGGAAAGCTGCCTAGAGCTGTTCCAACAGGCTGGCTACCAGGGTAGTCCCGGAGCCTGAAGTTACTGGTTTATCTGTGGTTTAATCGGGTTTTTTCTTCATCCCATTAATCCCAGGCTGTATCAGGAGGTTTTCAGTAGAATTCTTCCTGCTGCTATGCCGGGGATCAGAAAGCAGGAGAGATGCCACCAAAACACTGGAAAGGTCCTGGCTTTTTTTAGCAGTTTTAAGGCTAGCTGCTTTTTGTCTGTCTGGGGTTTTTTCCTGCCTTCAGGTTAACTTTGCCCACACAAATTCACATCACTCAATGGGAATGGATACCAATACTGAAAGAGAATTTTCGGTAGGGAAGGTCAAGTGGCAAGTTTTTTCTATGGCTGTCAGGTTTGTTTTCTAGTGTTGTATTTCTCCCTTTCTTTCAGGATCTCCTGTTTCTTTCAAGTGGTGCTGGAAATTAACCCATTCATTTTCTTGCTCTCTCTGCAAATACAAGCAAGCTGTACTAACAGATAATTTAATGCTATTGTCGCTGAAACAGTGTGGTATCATCTGGAAAGGCAGCTGCTCTTTTCCTTACGTCCTTCAAAAATGTAGGGGCAATTACCATGTACTTCAGCCTATAGATTGCCCTTGCTTACTCTTACTCATAACCTGTCATTTGGACAGAAGGAAATGTAAAATTGACTGTGGTGTGGAGGTACACAGAACATAAACTACATATTCTTGTTTATAGAACAGATTCATGAGATGTAAGTGAAGAGCTCAGGGGAGCTGATTGGAGAAAGATTCATGGGGTAAATCTGAAGCTTTATGTGCTTCCTTTGAAAGAAAGGAGAGGGGCTAGGGGTCTCGCACAATTTATGTATTGCTTTATTGTATTTATCATGGGGTTTTTTTGCTTTTGTGTCACTCTCTGATAGGTAAAGCATGCTTTTCTTACTGCAGATCCGGAGTAGGCATTTTAACACAATTCCCAAATGGACCGAATTTCAGTTGCTTTGGTGTTGTTTCACTCTAAGTGAATTACAAATAAGAAGAACAAATTATTAAACAGGAAGTATCTGTATTACTGTCAGATATTCTAAGGCTCACTGCTGTGTAGTTTTTATATAGCTAATTATAGCAACAACTGGGATGTGTTGAGCTACTTTGCTGAGGGTAAGCAATTTCTCTTGTCACAATTCTTCCTCTCAAGACCATTTTTTGTAGTGTATTTTTTGGCTCTGTACCATTCCCACACACAAACACAGTTGATTGTGCAGTGGGATTGGGATATATCCTACAGGAAACGGAAATTTGATCTTTTGCTGTGGTGGAAGTTTCCTTATAGCTGCATCTTGCCAGAACTTGTGGTGTAATTTGTGCACCAGTTAAGTATTCAACTTTGTTCAGTTTGCCCCAGCAGTTCAAAAGAGATTTCCTTCTCTCCTAATTCTCTCCTTTCCTTCTCTCCTAATTCCCTCCTTCTCTCCGTCTCAACGCAAATTTTGCCCTTTCCCTGTGCTTGGATGATGATATGTTGTCATATTTCAGTGTGCCAGCTCTTTACATTTTATACTCTATTTAATTTGTGTTATCTGTAACCAGACTTGCATTAATTTAAGTAATCTTCGGATTACTGGAGGCCTTGTTTTCTTGTAGTATGAGCCTTTAAGGTGAAAAGGGTCACCAGCAAACCTGCCTGTGGGATTCCTTGTACAAAGGTGACTTGACTGGTGCCCCTCTAGCTGTAGTTTCCAGATGGTGAATTTGTGATCAGAGTTGTTGTAACAACATTTCATGCTTGCAATCAACAAGCTGCATGCTTGCCTTCTGAAAAAATAATTTGGCTGTGTTAAGTAATGTACTTAAACTATGTGATGAGTTAAAGTGTGAAGCCGTTCATGAGCGTGTTCCCTGTTGATTCATCTGGAACTGAATGCTGTAGTGCACTTGTGTGTTTAAGGCAAAAATGTGTCAGAAACAAAATACAACCAAGGGTAAACTGCCCTTTCTTAACATACAGTGAAACAGAGGGGGAAAGGATTTTTTTTTTTTACTTTTTTTTTTTACTTTTGCTTTTGTTCAGACATGGTTTCCAGGGCATTTCTTTGGTGTTATGTAAGGGGGACCTGATTTGAGTCAAGATGCCTGTGAAAAGCAAGTTATTTTCCAGCCAGCTCAGTTCCCCCACCTTGCTTTTGCAGCACAGTCGTGCCAAGAGTGAAGTTGATGTGGGGGAGCAGGATTTGGGGTTGCAGGAGTTATTTTAGCACCTATGTGAAACCACAGCCGAGGGATGCAGCTTGACTGATGCATCTTTAGCCTCAGCGGAGCGGAGAGGGGCTCCTCCATCCCGCTTTCCCTACCACAGCTGACCCTGTGCTGAGCCAACCCAGGGAAGTGAACCAAAAGCTAGCCCTATAAAAGAAAGCGAATACTTTTCCGGTGGTTTAGCTTCTGGAGCCAGCTCGCTGTAGGGCTGGAAAAGCAGAAGTGCTGGCTCAAGGGAAACTGTAGCTGATGGACTAAGCGGGAGGCAGAAAACCTCTACTGCCCCACCAATATTCATTGTGCCACCTGAAATTCATTGCATACCCCTGGCCCTGGATACATCACCTTCTGCAAGACCTCTGCTGCGCTGGTGGGACAAGTAAGGTGGTTCTTGCACTTGTGCCTGGTTTAGGATTTATGGCATTTTCCTCCTTCATTTCCTTCATGCTCCTTCATGTTTCTGCTGTGAAGTTCATCCTTCAGTTGAGACAAGAAAGAGATGCCAGGATAGCTGAGGCAGTGTTGATGGGGGTGCGTTATGGCCAAATGAATGCTTTTACCTTGAAAATGCATGGTTGATATGACTGTAGCTTTCCATTAGATTCCCTCTTTAATCTGGGCTGTGCAGTCAGCCTTTGAAGTGTATAGGCCTTTTTTTCAGCTTCAGGGTGCTTGAAAATTTCACAAAGGCAGAAAATGGCCTTTTCCATTACTTGCATATTCAACCTGAGGAAGTGGCTTTCAGCGGACAGCTGTATTTGTAAGCCGCAGTCTCACTGGCTGCTGTGTTGGAACAAAACGCCTTGTCCCAGGGCACTCGCAGGAGGAGGCACCAGAGACAGCTGGATTTGGGGTGTCTTGGCTGGCCCCAGGCACTGCCTTTGAAGGTGACAGGCAGAGCAGATCCAGCACGGGGTGTAAACACTGTTGGAAGGAGGCAGCCTTGGCCGGGGGCAGAGCGATGATTGACAACTTCCTGTACTGCAGCAGAAAGGATTAGGGAATGACTGCCTGGCACACAACCCGGCAGTGCCGGTGGGACCACAGGGATGCAGGTCTGGAGTGAGCAGGCAAAGCTGGACTGTGGCGTCTCTGCACAACTGAGAGGGGGGAAAAGCATTTGGCTGCTGGTGCTGAGCTGGATGCAGCGATGGGAAGGGAGCTGAGTTGGAGCTGTGGGGCAAATGACTGCGTTGCTCTTCTCCTTCGTGAAGGAGCCTGTAATTCCCACCTGCTGTGTAAACACTGGCAAATCTGATTTGAATCTGTCGTCCTGTGTAAAAGGTAGAAAAGAAAAACCCAGAAGAAACCGAGAGTTGAGGTTGCCTGGAGTGTGCCCTTGAATTTTGGATCCTCTCAAATGGTCGGGGTTGGGGTTTGTTTGTTTGTTTGGGCTTTCTTTTTTTGGAGAGTTTGGAAAAGAAAAGGAGGAGTTTGGTAAAGCTTAGCAATGAAACATGCTTTTATATGAGGCCTTAAGATTTTCCTTTAAGTTGACAGACTCCACCTCGCAGCCCTAGAAAGAAAAAAGAAAGCAGGCAAAAAAGAAAAGCCATAAAGAAACCTCACAACCTTCTTCTGACTGACAAAATGTTGCAGGGTCCCCTCTGCCCCTGGTATGTGTTTGGTAGTAGCTGAGGATGAACAGCAGAATACAAGAGTCTGGGGAGCTCATTCTGCCCAGTACAGAAATGCATTGTAAAGATCTGCATCTAAATAGGCCTGTTTCCTTCCCTCACCTGTCTAATGTGTTTTGTTAAGGGTCTGCTTGCCCTGTATCTCGTAAATACTTCATGAAAATTAAATCAGAAGTGATTATAGGAAGCAGTTCATATGTCTCTGGTTCTTTCTGCAAAAGGAGAAGGAAAGACAGAAGTAAATAAGTACCGTTACATTTTTAAGCAGAGCCTGACATATTTGCAGTGCATATGAAGAGCGTATTTTAAAAGTTTTCATCAGCTGTTGGATTCTATTTTGGTGATAAATTCCAGCTAAAATATCATCGATGCTCATAACTGTGTGAATAAATGACCCCTAACTGACTTCTTAAAATATCGTATCAGTCTGCTGTGGGAAGTTTGCATTTAACTTAGTTTTTTCTCCCTCTGTTTGTAACCTGGTGTATTATATAGGAGGACCACTGCTGAATTTAGAGGCTGCAGTGCACATAGCAAAGACATTAATGATGGATTAGATGCATCAATTCTTTTATCTTGGCTAATTTAATTTTCATTAGCAGTTCCCCCCCCCCTTAATATTATTTCCTCCCCCCCCCTCCTTGAAAGTTTCTATATAGAAGAGCTGAGATTCAGTGGTGAGTTTTGTGGAGCCATCTGTTCCCAGCTGCGCTCAGCTGTCCAGTATTTAACACCCCCTTATGAACTTACCTCCTTTATTTCCTAGCATCCTTACCCATCTTGCAAAAGGAATGCTTTTTGGCAGCATTGGATGTGCTAAGTTCCCTGTCAGCCCCTGAAAATTAGGAGCTCCCCTTCCAGCCTCCCCCAGCTCTGCTCTCCTCTCCATACCTCCTGTGCCACCACATGGATGGTGAACTGAGGTCGGGGAGCTAACGCAGAAATGATTGTGGGCTGCATTCCTGTGGTCCTGCACCCACGCGTGCCCACAGAGCAGGTGATGGGACTGGTGGGGGGGAGAAGCAGCGACCATCACCTCCCCTCAGCAGCTCAGACCATGGTGGCCATTCTCTTGGCCTTAGCAGAGGACAGCTGTGGCAATGTGGATAATATTGTTAGAGAAAGGAGCTGTGCTAATGTTTGCTGAGCTGTACAAGCACAAATGTTGGAGGCTGGAGCATCCCAGCAATGCTGTAGTCCCCACCAGGATGTCATTTTCAAGGTATAAACAGACTAACAGAGCCTCTGCAAAAAGGAAAGGCCACCCTCTATCCCTAGATGGTTTTCAAGCAATTGGTTAGTTTAAACAGTTCTCAGGTTTAAGTAAAAAGATCCTGTTGAAGCAGTGTAGCTTGTCTCAGCATGGAGAAATCCAATCAGGCCCCAGCGCGGAGGAGTTGCAGGAATGAAGAAGGAAGCGTGGGAGTCCTGGTAAGGAGAGGCTCTCCACATGGATGAGGACACAAGCGCCTTGTGGGTAGACAGAGCCACCCTGCTCTCACAGGGATTGCTGTGCTGCCTAGGGGAGCAGCCCTAGAAGCTGAGCTTGTGGATTGGGTTTTTTCCCCCCCTTAAAACATGCTGGTTTTCCCTTGTAAGTACCTGATGCAAAGACTTTCCTTTCCATCCAAGCGGTGCTCTAGCCCAGTGGGGCAGTGAGGGGGAGGGGTATCCTGGGAAGGAAGTGCTGTATAGACCTGCTCAGAGCCTCTGGTTCAGGTCTGAGTCCGAGCAAAACGGGGTACTGACTTACTTCAGTCCTCCTCTGACTTTTGCAGACAAAGTTTCTCTTTGTATCTCTTCAAATGCCTGCTTTTGCAGACGTGTCTGATGCCTTGTGTGAGGCAAGTAGTGAAACAGGAAAATCTCCCTGAGGTTTCCCCCTTACCACATCTGAGTGTTTGTCATGTCATTTAGTCGTGTCTGAGTCTCATATATTCTTTTCACTTCTTGAAGTGAGCTGTTAAGCCACATCTGTGATCCATGCGGAACTGCCCGATGATGCCAGAGTCGGGTTTAGCAGGAGTTTAATGGAGATGATCTTGGTGCACTGAATTCTTGTAAATGTTCCTTAAGTTTTGCTGACATCAGCCAGCACAGCCACCAGCATCCTTCTGGCACTGAAAGCTGTAACCACAAAAACTTAACATAAAAAAAGGTAGCGCTAAAAAATAGCTAGCCTTCTGCACTTCATATTGGTATTTGTTTAAGGGATGACTAGAGAGCAGTCCAAACATTTGAGAAATTCTCTCCTGTTCTGGTGTTGGACAAGTCTGAATTCATGTTTATTGTAATGGTTGTGTACAGCCAATTAGTCTTTGAACTGAACTGGAATATGATCTAACACGAGGCTTTTCCTTCAGACTTTCAGCAGAGTAGAACTACGTTCAGCTCCAGCCATCTCCAGTGGATGAGAGTGGCAAAATGTTGCCAAAATGTGTTGAAGCAATTTTCTGCAATGCAATTTCTGTCTTGTCTTCAGTGATAGGAAACAAACAGGAATTTGACAAAAGCATTTTCATCCATGGCTTTGTCTTGCTGTGACAAATTAAAAGCTTGTGCTTAGGAGACAGGAGTCTCAAATCTTAAAAGATTTTTTACACTGAATCTTTTTATTAATACTTGGATAATCTAAGCACCTTTTGAAACAGGCTGTCTTGAGTATACAGGGCACTCTTAGAGATGGATGGAAAATGTTAGCTGTTCCTTTTTCTAAATTTCTTGAATAGAGGGAAAAAGGTGTTTTGAGACAAAATTTAGGATTTGTGCTGTTCAGTATCTGTGAAACTCAGAAGTGCTGTATCTCTTTAGGCTTTAAAAAAAAAAAAGCTGGAGGAGAACAGAAGGACTTGTTCTGGTCTGGCAAGATTAAGCTGAGGGAGTGCTGGGAGACTATATTTTATCTTAATTTCTTTGGAAAGGTGGATGTTTCTTTGCCATGCATCCGAAATAACTCTCAGACTTCGTCTTTGTGAAGTTCCTAAACAGCAGCTCCGTAGATAAGCCCCAGGCCGGCGCAGAGCTCGGTATCACTCGCTTGCTGTGCTGTTTCGCTGGCTATATCGTTCTTCCTTTCCGTGCTGATAGCACAGCTGTGCCTCCCCGTATTCCAGTGAAAGGAAAGGGTCAAGTGAAGAAGTGCTGGCTGGTGCCGGGGCTCCCAAGGGTTTGCACCTGGGCAGAGCACACCGGCTGCCGCTGGGGAGCCCATTGCAGAGGTCTCGGCCGGAGGTGGTCGGGCTGTGGCACGGAAAGATGCAGCTCTCTGCTGTCACTTTTCCAGGCTCATCCTCAAGCCATGTGTTGGTGTGGAGCTGGGTTTCTTGTCCTGGGAATGGTGGGGATGCCTTCTCAAAAGATGAGGTGGTTCTGGGCTCTTCTTCAACAAGTCCAGGCTTCCCCAGGTGAACCCAGGAGTTGCTGCAATGAGCTCTGGCTGTTGCAGAAGGATGCCTTCTATAAAGATGAGACCGTGAGCACCACCAAGTTTTGCTTTTCTGTGCTGCGTGTCAAGAGACCCCCTTGGATCTGGATGTTGTGGTGTGTGGGCTTGCATGGCAGTGGGAGATGGGCAAAGTGGCACCGGGCAATAGAGAGCAGGTTGCCTTGTGCTTCGCAAAGGCCAGGCTGGCATGGGTCTTTGATTCCTTCAGGACCATTGCTTGCAAAGCTAATTGTTCAACATCATGATACATCGGTTCCCCCCTGCTTCATGCAGCCATTAAAATTCTAGAGAGGAAAAAAATCATCTTGCTTGACCCACAATTATTTTTGACAGCAAACTTGCAAATCCTTTAGCTGGCAGAGAGCACTTCTGGAAGTTTTAAGTGACAGAACTCTATAATTTCCCTCTGGCAACCAATTTCTGACAAGCTACCACAGATTGTATTGCTTCATAATTCTGAGAGGAATCTTTCTTCTTTTTTGTAGTCAGCCTTGCATGCTGCACCACACAGAGTGAACCTGTGAAGCCATTAGAGGCTAGGTGATCAGTCCAGTTCAGAAGCAGGAGAAGGCTTCTTTATCTTGTATTTTTTTCATACATGCTCATCTATGCCTATTGCTTAGGTATCTGATTAGCCTTCCTGTGTAACAAATCCATTTCAATGAGAAATAAACTGCAGTAAATGATTAACGTAATCTTCTTTACTAATGACTGGGGTTTTTTAATTTAATGAGTCACTTCTGAAAGTCTGAGGGGGAAACAAGGACATGTTTTTCTTATTTTTGAATTACCACAGTGCCATCATTTGCCTGTAGAAGCCCACTGTTGTTTCTTAAAGCAGCCACACATGCAGTACGTGTGCTTGCTCAGATACGTCCAGCTCGCTTGCAACAGGAAATGTGTTGCACAGGTTTTATAAAATGACTCTTATGGTTGTGATTAATGATTTTGTTATCCAAGCAGTGAAACCACAAGAGTTTGTGACCGCTATAGCAGTCAGAAGGTTCTGGTACAAGCAGCACAAATGTCTCGTAATTGAGCGTTTGAGGGCATGTTGAAACAGAGTTTCTTATCGGACTCCCTGTTCCAACAACTTTAGTTTTGGGTTCTTTCCTCTTTTGTGACTACCGGGCATGTTTTCAATAGTTTCCCCTCAAAGCCAAATGCTGGAGCTGGATTGGTTTTAACAGGTTTTAGAAGAAGATGGTGTTTCTCTGAGAGACCAGTGGCTCAGTGGTTTGGGACCTGAATTTCCATCAGTGAAATAGCCTGGCTCTGGAGGCCATCTCCTTTCTAGATGTATTCCTGTAGGTGACTGTGTTGTATTTGGATGACTTACAGCAAACCTCTCATGTCTCCACCCTTCACCACCGTCCCCAAAATTTTCTGTGCTATGCTGATGGTAGAAAATCCCATCCAAGTCCCAGTCTTGTTGTGGGGGACAGAAGTTGTTCCCTGCTTCCCTCCCTGACAAAGTCTTGCCATCATTTGTTCTTAGTGGCACTTGGCTGAAGATGAGTGTGCCTTTTCTTTGAGAACGTGCCTGATTGTCACTGGTCACGAAGTCCAGGTTCAGTCCCAGTGGAGTGGCATTGAGAGAACAGTACACTTTCAGAGGCCTGAGGCATCATGATGCCTCTAATCCTGGGTCACTTACTTCCTTCTGAAGGCTTTCCTCTGGCTTCTTGAACTGTGTTTTAGCTGTGGTCACCATCAGAAGTACCTCCTTCTGCCTGAACCTTATTTGAGTGTGTTCCAGTGAATGCCTCATGATCTTCCTTTCTGAAGGATACTGGAAGAATAATCCCTTCCTGCTCACATTCCTATGGAACTCGCAATTCAGTAGAGTTCTCATCTTCTTGGTCCCTTCCATGATCTCTTTCCCAGGCTGGAGAGACCCAGGCTATTTAGTTAGCTGTTGTGGAGAAGCCATCCCATGTCCTCTATGGTCCTGGCCATGGCTCTGTGAGCTTGCCATCGTGGAAATACCCTTATTGGGCCAGGGTAGAGGAGGGCAGCTTGGAGAAGCACAGCAGATACATGCAGTGCCTTGGCAATTGTCTTTGTGGCTGCTGGTTTTTTTTAACCTGTTGCTGAGCCACCAAGTTGCTCTGTCACAGAGCTGCCTATTTTAATCCCAAAACCTCTTTCCTGAACAGCAATAACTGGCTCAGAGGGCATCATTCCATGTGTCAGATTAAGGTATTTGTGTCACGTTGCTCTTTAGGGTTAATTATGTTTAGGGGTTTTTTAACATCCAGCATGTTAAAAGTCTCTTAGCATTATGAGATTCTTATGCAAGTTTTCAGGCTCAGCTTTCATTTTGACTCTCGTGAATAACTTAAGTTTCATCAGGAAGCTGTGTCATCATCTTGTTCATCTCTCTCCTCACACCATTGATGAGTATGCCCACCAGCACAGGTGAGGAGCCTGTGGGGTTCACTGGTGACCTTCTGCTTGGGAGGCCAGTAATTTTTTACCTCTTTTTTTTTATTCAATCCTCAGACCACAGATTCATGTGTGTTGAGAGCACTCTTCCCCTATGTCAGTTTGAAACTTCAGTGAGGGACCTTGGTGGAAAGTACCGGTGCTTATCCCAGCTGATGGTCAGCAAGGCAACTCTGCAGATACTGCCTTTGTGAACCAGCTGCTGCCTTTAGTGTCACCAACCAGGAGTCAGCATGAACTTCTTTATGGACGGGTGAGCAGAGACCCAGTGTTGGATAGCTTGATTTCCCCTTTCTGGGTGCTTAGAGTAAGTATTTGTGTTGGCAAACTGCCCCTCTAATCAGAGGACATTGAATGTGGAAATGCAGCAATTTTTAATAAGGTGAAAGCGGAGAGCAGCGCCGCAGCCTCTGGTATGCTGCAAACAGGTTTTGTAGCCGTGTCAACACATGTGGAGGAGAGGCTCGGTTGCCCTGACGGGTCTAAAGGAGAAGAAGGTGTGGAGGAAAGCAAAGGTAGATACGAATCGGGCAAGATAAAAATCACTACAAGCTCTTTTCCAGTTGCCTATTGCAGAAATGCTGCCTTCCCAGAGAGGCAGCAAATAGCACAGTGCTTGGAGGGCTGGTTATAGCTCCCAGCTGCCCTGCTGAGATTATCGAGGCGTTATATCCAGTTTGGGTGGGATTTTTATTTTCATCTAGGACAGGGAGGCAGTTGCAGGACAGTATGTGCAATGACCTCCCACTGGGTAATTTCCTCAGGCTGCGTTGTTTGGACCATGAGCACCCGTGATGTTTTCGGAGCGTATCCACAAAAGGCTTGTCCCAGCAGGGCTTAGCTGTGAATCTAGTGAAGGTGAAGGGTCCTGCCTGCTGCCATGGTACCATTTTAAGGCCCTGCCTCTTTTTTGCTTCATGTCGGTCAAAGTTTTACTTTGAGACCAGGCTGGGGCTGCCTGGGCCATGGGGTGTGTTGTGTGGCTTTCTGAGGAGCTTAAATCACAGCTCAGCATCCTGGTCTGCACCACATATAGCTCTGCAGAAAAGGTACTTGTGTGAGTACCAACATGGCTGTTGTAACTAAATCCTGACTCTTCTCAGAGTTTTCAAAAGGGTTGTAAGCTTAATGTTACTACAAAACGTTTGTAGGAGCTGCTCATTTTCTTTTGAAATGTCTCTAAAATGCGCCAGATATTGTAGGACCTGAAGTTAAGTGCACAAGAATGAGCTTTGAAAGGTTTAAACCCCAGATTTGAAATGCTTTTGTTTAGTAAGTTACAAAGACTGTGCTGATGAAACCTCTTTTTTAGAAGAGCCTGAATATTGGTGCAGTTACACTTCAGAGGTGGTGTTAACTATGTTTAGAGTTGATCTGCTTCTATGTACTTGTTTAAAAAAAATTAACTAAAACAAACACATGCATTAAAAGTCTGTTCTTAATGGGAATCAGCCATTCAAAACTCATCCTGCCTGTTGTACCTCTCAGATAACCCAGCCTGGCTTTACATCACTCTGCAAACAACTGTGTATTTGCTTTCAACAAAATAAGTTGGAGCTCGGTGCTTTTAAAGTGCTATAAGAGTTAAAGAGAACCAACATCTATTTTTGTGTTGCAGTGCTTCAAGGTGTTCTCACCTTTGGACAGAGTCTTTCAGAGTGCTGTTTTCAGAATAAACAAATATTCACAATGAGGGTTCTTGTATTCTTGGAGCAAGAAATGTGTCTAGTACGATTCATTGGAATATAGTATTTAGAGAGTGCATTCTTGACAAGGAGAGAAGGTTTTTCAGGTAAAACCAGTCTTCTGCTGCTACTGATACAATTCTTCTCTGCTCTTGAGGTTGTGTCTCAACTGACTGCAGTGGCAAACAGGAACCTTTTCCATGGACTTGTAGCTGCAGCACATCTTGTTAGTTGAGAGGGGGGTGGGGTGGAGATGTTTTTTATTTCAAGCACCAGTGCTTCAGGCACGTGCAGTGCTACATCTGTTCTGTTTGTTGCACATGGAGGCTCTCTTTTTCCTGCTCTTGGTTTGCTGGTGCATTTAACAACTGTCCATTGATGTTCGTGGTAATATGAAAAAGCCCAAAACCTATAAATAGAATTAATGGGCAAAATCCTGAATATTGTATGGCAACTGTTTTAACCAAGGAAGGGCTATGGAGAGATGATGGCTGACATTATTACCCCACTGTGTGTTTCTGCAGGAAGAGAAATATGATTGTTAAGAAGCAGCAGGTATTGGCAACAGCATGTTCTTGTGTGATATTTCACCCTTTTGTGATCATTGTTGCATAATGATATGGTTCATTAACCTAAAGAAAGTGCTCACAGGGAAGCCAGGAATGTATAAAAACACAAGTAACATGTATTGCACATTAATTGCGAGTGGCAAAAAAGTGACAAAACAAGAAAAAAAATCCTGAAGTTTTTAAAGGAAAGCTGATTATTCAAGTAGCCTGTGATGAGCTGGAATTCAGTGAGTGTTTGGAGAATGTGTAAAGGTTAACAAAATTGCCAGTATTTTTGTAGCCTGTGTAACTGGTGGGGTACAGCCTGGACACACAGATGCTCTGTCTGAGCCTGCAGGACCTGCAGGATTGTGTCATTTGCTGGGGTTTAACTTTGCTCTTCAGAGGTAGCTCCTGGTGAAAACTCATCGTCCCACCATGCCCAGGATAACAAATAACATGCCAAGCGAATACGAGTGATGGTGAATATGTCACGGGCAGGCTTTGGCATATTATTTTTCCATGTGTGTGGCGACAGCTTTTATGGCCTGGCAACAGATCTGCCTCTTTCAAGTGTTTTATGTGAAACTTCACGAAGCCTCCAGCGGTCGGGTGTTGCCAATATTGCAGGTGTGCACGAAGGCAGTGAGTGGCAAAACATCCCTTAATGCCCTGTGTGGTAACAGCTGAATGTATGACGGTTTTTTCCCCCCCCTTTCCATTTAAAACAGAATGCTACAGATAGCTCCTCCAACTCCTCTCAGAAAAGGGAACAGCCTGTGCGAACTCTGGCTTCTCCTGCATCCTGCGAACATCGAAGAATTTGCACTCGTGGACACCTTCACGACCATTACAGCTCTGACCACTACCATCTAGAACAAGTAAGGTTTCTTCCCAGTGTTGCGACCTCTGTGTCTGCCAGAGCTACGGCTGGTGTTTGGTTTTCCTCCACATGCCTGAGAGATAACTCCCTCCTTCTGCTCTCCCTGTTTCTTTCTCAGTTAGCTTTAAATGGCTCCCTGCTATTAAAAAAAGGGGGGGAGAGGATGGGTAACACTATGGTTTAGCATGTTGTGTTGTACCACATGCACACGGGCCAGTGTAGGACTGTGACAGTCGTGCTCCCTCCTGAGCCAAAGGCTGAAACTCTGTGATGGATCACGGCGAAGGGCATATAAAGAAGGAAAGACACAGTTGTTAAATATTGGCTCCTCGTGAAGCAAGGAGACGGTGATTACCAGTAGCGAAGTGAGCTTATTTGTCTTTTCTCTCTCCTTCCTACTTCCACAGTCAGTACCACGATCCTACCGGCACGTCAACTTTCCAGACGATGATGAGGAGATAGTGCGCATCAATCCTCGGGAAAAGATTTGGATGACTGGGTATGAGGATTATCGCCATGCCCCAGCACGAGGAAAGAACTTTGATCCTGATGACATGGACTCCTACGTACGTTTTGCCAAAAGCGAGGCCTCCAAACACGAATACACTTACCCTTACGTAGACAACTCGGACTTTGACCTGGGTGAAGATACCAAGGGTGCTGTGATAAAGACTCAACCTGTCAAATTCAAGCCCAGGCGGAAGGAAGATGGTGAGAGGTCGCGGTGCGTGTACTGCAGGGACATGTTCAACCACGAGGAGAACAAGCGGGGTCAATGCCAGGATGCTCCAGACCGCGTCAAGACTTGCATCCATCGAGTGAGCTGTATGTGGTGCGCAGACACTATGCTCTATCACTGTATGTCCGACCCAGAAGGAGACTATACAGATCCTTGCTCGTGCGACACCAGTGATGAAATGTTTTGCCTCCGGTGGATGGCCCTTATCGCCTTGTCTTTCATTGCTCCATGTATGTGCTGTTACTTGCCGCTTCGGGCTTGTTACCACTGTGGGGTCATGTGCAGGTGCTGTGGTGGAAAACACAAAGCTGCTGGATGACTACAGATGCATTCAAAGTGTTAGGTTTTTCCTGTAGTTCAAGGAACACGTTGGTTTTGGAGCACTGAGGTCACTCACTTTAATGCAGCCACTGTGCCCGACAGCATCCGGAAACCGCCAGTTTGGATCACTTTACATTGGGTCGTCTGGGGCTCACACTGCATTGATTTGCTCATCAACTGTTCTAACTAACTAACCTACAGCATAGACTTTTGTATTATTAATCTGTAATCAAAACAGACTGTCTTGTACATGTTTTTGGTTTGTTTTTTTTTTTTTTCATTTAAAATGAGTTTGAGAGAAGAACTGCTTTAAATGGTGGTGGATCGTAGAACATCTCCAGGTTGTGTCTGTCTTGCCTCCGCTTGTGTGGTACCATCAGCGTGTTAGCAAGCTTTGGCATTTCTAGAAATGGGGCGGTGTAGTGAGTGAAATCTCACTTGGAAGGTATTTTAACTTACCATCAAGCTATCGTGTGTGTATAGAAGGTGTGCTAGTAACAAACTTGTACCACAACAACAGTATTTCTGTCACTGGTTTTCTTTGGGTTTTTTGTTCTGTTTTCGAAAGCTAAAATAGCCATCTAAGCTGCAGTTTCTCTTCTAGGGTCCATCGTCATTTCCTTCAGCAAACATCTTAAATTATTTCTCTGTTCGTAAAGCTCTGTGAACAGAAAGTAAGGCTCAGTTACCATAGTCACATAACCATTGAGAATCTGGTAGTCCTCCTTACCTGTAATCATTTCAGACCACTACTTGAAAGGGAAACTTAAATTTTAGGCTTTTCTCTTTTCCCTAAATAACATTGGAAGAATAAAACTGTGTTCTCAGAGCTCTGCCCAAAAAGAAAGGGAACTTCTTCATTAGCCAGCAACATAGTGATCTGTGAATAAAACACTAAGGTTCCAGATGAGGAAGATTGTTGATATGCAAAGAATTACTAACAATGCAATGTCAAAAGCACTATTATGGCAATTCTGGGGAAATGCTGCATTAAGTGGTGGATTATATGGAAAATCGTGTGTGTTTGTTTTCTGTATACATGAGCTTGAGAACATTCGTGTCCACTGTAGTAACAACATTTAGCAATCTAAGGAGGTATCTAAAAATCCAAAGCCAGGATGTTAACTACCACTTCCAGTCTGTGACCTGCGGTCCCAGTCCTCCAGCTACTTCCACGTGTCTCAGCAGCCGGCGTTGCTGTGAGCCTGTGTGTGGGATGGAGCTTGTGAGTCTTTGCAGGAGCCCAGACCGAGGCGTCTGCCTGGCTTTCCCCCTCCCCAGTTCACCACCCAGGTTTACCAAGTGGATGCATAAGGTGCATACAGCAAGATTAATATTCCTTTAATTTTTTTTTAATTTTTTTTTTTTAATGTCATGTTGTCTTGTGTACAAGGCTTGTAATTAGCTTGGAAAAAGAGTATTTTTCTAATATATTACAAGGAATAGCCAAATAATTTTTATTAAAAAAATAAAAAAAATTATTTAGCGCAGTGAGCTCTAACTAGCATAGTACAATCCGAATACTTTGAGGCAGCTAGGGATTGGCTTGTCAAAGCTGGCACTGCTGTTCCTGCCATAATTTCTTTCTGCAGTAAATTGCCAGTGGACGCATGTCCTTTCCCTCCCTCTATTGCACATTGACATCAGTCTTAAAAGAGAGGAATTTTTTTTTTAAGAATTAATTTGCCAAATAAATGTAAAAGGAACGCTTGCCATTCTTTCTTCGTGGAATGTCCCAACGGTTCCTCTGAGAGTTAATCACAGCTTTTTAGTCAACCGTGAATTAAGTATGCAATGTGCTTATTATACACTATAGAGTTGGGTAGGTTTAATTCATAGCAGTTACTGGGGATTTTTTTCGGTTGGAGAAAAAAAAATGAATGATAGTGGAAAAGGGATGGAGTGTTACACTCTGGGTGATGTGTCTGGGTTTGCTGAATGAAATACAAATATTTTGTGCCTAACAGCAGTTGACAAATCTCTCAATGGTGTCTAGTAAACATCAAGCCAGCCTCGTAAAAAAATAATTAATGAAACAACCTTTTCCTTTTATTTCTGTTCTCAGAAGTTGTTTCATGTAAACAAACATCTGTAAGATCTTCTCTCTATAAAGCACAACACTACAAAAAGATCTTGCAGTTTTTTGTCCGGTCTTGAAGTGCCCCTATTTATTTAAGTAAAGTAGACATACTCCAAGCCTTTCTGTATGTCTGAAAATAAAAGTTAATTAAAAAAAAAAGTCCCTCTTTTTTATTTTTTTCTTTCCCTCCTCCTTCCTCCCTCTTCTCTTGGGTTTTTGTAATACTTGTAGATTTTGCTGCGTACGTTATTTGGTTCGTGATGGCAGTGGTGTAAGGGCACAAGGATAGAAATGGGTGGTTTTTTGTAAATATTTCTCCTTAATTTCCACACTGCTGCTGAACAGTGTGTAGCATTCTCCCAGTCAGCTTTGCAATACTGACATCAATCATTTGAGAGAAATTATTCAAATTTTATTTTTGTATCTGTGGTAACAAAAACATTAACCAATTTTTTTTCCTGTTGTGGAAAGGTTTTGGTTTTTTGTTTGTTTTTATTTTTTTCCAAGCTATTGCTCACGTTAACAAATTAAAGTGCCTGAAGCCTCATCATTATGTATCTATATACTAAAAGTTAAAACCCTGTTGTATTGATTTTTATAAGCCTTTTTACCTCTGTGTAAAAAAAAATATATATACAAGTGTATGATGTACATTTTAGTTCTTAACTTCTTTTTTTATTGTTTCTAATATGTATGATCAGTGTAGCTATTGCTTTAAAATGTACCATGTAAATATAAATACATCATATCAAAATGATGCCGTTTATTGTCAAAATTATGCTGTTTATTCTTGTTGAGGTGGCTGGGAAGGTGAGGGGGGAAACAGAATGGGGGCATTTCCAGAGCTCGGGGTTTCTAAGGAAAAAAATTGCTTTGTTTTACAATTTTGAGTGGCAAAGGCCGCTAAGCTTTGGGCACAGGCCATTCTCGTCCAGACGCAGCAAGGGAGGACAAGGACGGGTGGGTTTTTTCAGGTGATTTTTAGGTGTTTTTCAGATGTTTGGCACATTTGGCGGGAGGATGCGGCCTGGCGGCACCGGGCCCCGGCAGGCCCTGGCAGCCATGGCGGCAGCCGAGGCTCCCTCCTGCTCTCACCGCTCTCCTCCCCTGAGGCCTCACCCCACACTCAGCTTTGGGCTGAGTTAGAGATGATGCAGGGCTGCTGTTGTTTTACCTTGTTTCATGTCAGCAGGGCTCGAAGGAAAGGGGGAAGCAGGGGAAGGCCGCAGGTGTGGCTGCCGGGCAAGGGCTGTCCTGCTTGCTGAGGGCACACAGAGGAGGTTTGGAGCGGCTGGGAAGGAGAGGTGTCTGAGGTGCCTGGCACTGCCATCCCCGCTCCGAGAGGTTTAGCACAGAAAGAGAATGACCCAGTTGAAATGGATACCAGGCTGCTACCAATCAACTGGGAAAACCAGGGGGAAACCAGTGAGTATATCTGAATTTTTGTAAATATTTCCAGCGGCTTGGTCGGGCCAACACTGACCACATCTGCAGAGCCCGGGTTTATTTTTCCGTAGGTGAGTGCTAACTGAGCTGTTGCTCCTTTTTTATGTGCTGCTGCTTGTTTTGCTGCTGAACAACAAAGCTGTCTCGAGCAGTACGTAAGAGAGGAGGCAAAGAAGAGCACACTTCTTATTCCTTTATATTTGTGTTTACATAATCCTAGAAACATTATAAACAAAGATTTCTGTGTACATCTGTTATACAACTAATGGTATGTATATGTTACATGTTTTTAAAAAGACTTGCAGCCCTCATGAGAAGTGCTCACTGTGGGTAAGGTGCTGTGTTCAGGACTTGCTGCACACAAAATTCTCAGTTCGTGTTGGTGTTTGGCTCCATCCACAGCAAAGCTGCAAAGTGTTGCTCGGAGTCCATCACACTCTCTTGACTAATGGGTAAGAATTCCAACCCTATTCCCTGGCCATTTGGATTTAGCTTTTCCCACAAAATGCCTGGCTAAACCATGCTTCTTGCAGCCTGCAATGTCCTCTTCCTTTCATCCATGAATCAGAGGTGTTGCTAATGCCTGGAGGTTTCTAAACTGAACCCGAAAACATTACATTTGGGCACTGAATCTGTGGAAAATGCAAGTGTCATCAAGATAGGAGGCACCAATGAACATCAACCAACTTTCTGCAACATAATTTACTCCTGCTGTCTGTCTGGGGCAGGTCCTGTCCTCTTGGTAGGATGCAATCACAGAGACCGAGTTTGGAGAGGACACAGATACTGTAAGCTTGCAACCATATGTTGAATATTTTATGGTTTAATAAAAAAGTCTAGTTCACTAGTAAATTTATTACAGAATACATTTTAGAATGATGTCCTCACCCAGGCTGCGTTTTAGGGTCTGTCAAATGCAGCTTGGCATTTTCCAGCAGGGACTTGACACCAAATGTGCTGCTACCATTGCCTGGGTCAGAGTGGCTCTCCAGGCGTCTCTTTTCCCTGCTTAAGCAGCAGCTGTGCTGACCCCATTCACACCCAGGCTTTTCCCGTGGAGAGGCATCCTTGGGTTCAGACAAACACATTTCCACCTGCGTGAATTGTTCTCCTTGTAGCTTGTGAAACTGAGGAGTCAGAGGGTAAGGAGAGGATTTTCTTGACTGCTCCCTCAGGAAGCCTACAAATGCTTCTAAGAAGCCTCTCCTCGTGGAAGCAGCATCAGGTCAGGAATGGCAGAGTGAGTGGAGGGCAGCTGCAAGGGATAACCAGCGTGGGTCCTTCCAGCTCTGTTCTTCTGTAGGGGACCAAGGTAACAAGCATTTCTCAGGAATGCAGCTGCCTAGAGTTGCCTTCGGGGGCAGGATGCGTGAGAGGAGTTCCCCTGGCCTCCTTTAATCGCTTGGTAGGAAGTTTTTCTCACTCTGCTTGGAGAGCTTCTAATTTAAATGGGCAAAACGGACTTATCCCTGTTGAGAAAACAAGTCTGAGAGTTTGAATGACTTCCGTAAAGTCATATTGGGGTTTTGTGACACAGTCTGGCCTGGAGTATCCTGAGCACAAGTTCACCACCATCTTCATCCAAAGGTCATTTCTCCTGTCATCCTGGAGATTAATCAGGAAGTCTGGGCTTCGCCAGGAGCCTCGCTGCATGGAGCACAAACCAAGCTGCCAGCAAGGGGTGTGTAAATCTCCTTTCTCTACTAATACCGCTTAAAAACGCAAATTTGAAGTAGCTGTCAGGATGCCTGGAAACAAGAGGTATTGCATGTGTTCTCAGTACTCATCACAGACAGAATTTGTCTTTTGTAATAAAAGAAATGGCAGCCTTTTTCTATGAGAGCAAGAAGGAGATGCTTTCCTTTCTTCAGCACACGGTGTTAGGAGTTAACATCCTCCTAACACCTTGTCCTTTTCTGGGGTGTTCAGTCTATTGGTATTTTCTTAACATTTGTATTTAGGCAATTAAATTCCTCAGAATCTCGATGACATATGTGGAAATAAATAGAAAAATGTTTGGCTTCCGCCCAGAGACAAGATATTTAAATGGTGGAAAGTATGTGTGTATTTTTGGGGTCGTATACTTAGATCCCCACAAATATTTTTAGTTGCTTCCCTGCAGTAATGCACAACCATCCCATGCCATTCATCTCATTCCCTCACTCCCCACTTGTAAATTCATTTAGGAAGAGTTGACAGACTTTGGTTTGGCTTCTGTTAGATTCCAAGCCTGCTGCCTAACGTCACGTGAGACGGGATCTCACGGCAGCGCTCCGGGTGGTTGTAAAGAGAAAGGTTTGTGAGGACTGTAACGCATCCCATCTCTGCGTGAGCCATCACAGCTCCATGCTCCGAGGTGGCAAGGAAAGTACAAAAGTGATTTTCAGACTTAATGTAATTCATGTAATCACCTAAAGAGTCACTGATGTTAGGAGTAAGTATCATTGCCTGAGGGAGTGAGAATTAATGCATACTTCGGGATGGATAAGACATTGCCAAGTCATACACAGCCTTAAATTTAATTCTTATCTAGATTACTTAATTATAATTAATTATATAGAAAATGTGGCATGAACTGGCATTCCCTTTTTTGCATTTTCTGAGGTTATGTCACGATGAGCTACTGAATTGGCCAACATCTATTTTAAAGCAACTGACAGGACTACTATCAGGCTTACTGCTTTGAAGCAAGCGCTTTGCTGATTTTCACTCTTGATTTCCCCACTTCAGTGTTGTGCCAGTGTTATCTTATTAACTGATAGAACTCTGAATGTGACATTTCAGTCGTAGAAAAGAACAGGGATAGGGAACTTGTCAATACAGCGAGACCCTTGAAGTATCAAGTCTGATATGTTTCCAAATGTACCCTATCTTCAAATCTGAGATTTCCAGTATGCAGATTACATTTAGCTCCGACCTGATTCAGAAACTAAAAGCTAGGACACTTCTAAAATTTGAAGCATTATCATCCTTGTGCCCCAGAGAGTAATTTCCAACTTTAAAAGCCCAATTCCAGAACAATTGAACGCAAGTGATTTCACTTTAAAGGGCTTACTCTTTACAACTTCCTGAGAACAATGATAAAAGCCAGGTTACAAAGTATAACTTTCAACCACATTTTGCAAAAGTGCTGGCCACAACTTATAGCAGAGAGTATTTTGGTGTGGGCAGCCAAAAGAAGCAGTATTCCGCTGGTTTTGTTCAGGAGTCTGAACATTGCAAAATTCAAATCCCAATAAATTTTTTTCAGAAAAGTCTGAACAGCTGAAAAAAAAGGAAATAGGACTGAATGCAGATGCGGGATATATGGTTCACCCTCGTTATGAAACATAAGAAGAAATAGAATCTTCTTTTTAATTTCTTTTTTTTTGAGGGATACCTAAAAGGAAGCTCCCATTGTCACAGTAATGTATGGGTATGGGGCCTGATGTTCAAGCTGAAGTGCCCCCAGCAGTTTCCATGTATTCCTGCCAGGAAGGGCAGATGGTCCATGCCTCCAAGAGAAGCGTTCGGACCAACGCCATGGCTCAGGCTGTCGAACTGGAAATGTGTATGTACATACGCATATGTATGTGCATATCCTTTTGGAACAGAAATCCAAAACTACCAACATGATCTAAAAGGCTGAGTGGTAGCTACCCTTTAAATAACTAAATAAACAGGTAAAACTCCAGCTGTATGGCTGACCCTGGTGGTTTGGCAACAATGAATGGGGTTTTCTGTGCAGTGACCCCAAGGCTTGGGGATGGCTGCAGGATTTCTCTGTTCGCTTAGTGAATAGATCTCAGTGAACATCCTCATCTTGAGCAAAATCCCAGAACCTTATTAAGTGGTTGAGCCAGCCACAGAAATGAGAAGGCTTCCAAATAGCAAGCAAAATAGCAGCAGGATGAAGCAGAGAGATATATTCTGCTCAGAGGAGTTTTCTGCTTTGCTGTGGCTCGAGGGTCACGTGCTGGAAGGTCAGTGACGCTGTTTCTCGGGGGCCATTGACTGGGCTCTGGGGAAACCATGGGCATTTTGGCAAGGAGGAAAGCCTGTGCATTCATTCATCTCTCTGAAATGGAAGGGTTTGTGGCAAGCCATTTGGCCAGAGCAAGGCAGCCATTGCAACAGTGCCAGTTCCACAGTTTAAACACAGTTTCTGCCATAAGGCTGAGACATAGTTGTACTTCCACATGTGGCCAGAAATGCCACGGGCCTGGGGCAGGCTGGAGGGTGAGCGAAGTCCTCACTCTTACCCCTGTCTTTGCAGAGAGATTTGAAGGGCTGCAATGTGCCAGAGAGGGAGCAAAAAATGACACATACTTTTAATTTCAAAACTCTAGCAGCCATCACCAATGCAATGCTATCTGCTGCATTTGTGCTTCTCTAGACTTTGAATAAATGGACTCCTTCCAGCAACAGGTAGGAGACAACTGGAGACTGTTCTCCAGTTCCCCGTGGTAAAATCCTAACTCTGCTTAAGTCAGTGGCGAAAGACCCATACACTAAAGTGAAGCCAGGATTTCTCTCCTGGGATCTGAAGGGTTTGGATGCCAGTATCTTAAGGTTTGGCACCCAAAGCACCTTCTCGACTGGCAGCTTTCCGAGGTGAACTTCCCATGCTCTTCTTGTTCAGCCTGGAAGAGACTGAGGGGAGACCTCATTGCAGTTACAGCTTCCTGTGGAGGGGAAGCAGAGGGGCAGACACTGATCTCTCCTCTCTGGTGACAGTGACACGACTGAGGGAATGGCCTGGAGTTGTGTCAGGGAAGGTTTAGGTTGGACATTAAGAAAAGTTTCTTCATCCAGAGGGTGGTTTGGCACTGGAACAGGCTCCTCAGGGAAGTGGTCACAGCACCAAGGCTGACAGTTCAAGAAGCATTTGGACAACACTCTCAGGCACGGGGTGTGATTGTTGGGGTGTCCTGTGCAGGGCCAGGAGTTGGACTTTGATGATCCTTGTGGGTCCCTTCCAACTGAGGATATTCCATCGTTCTCCTTCCCCCATCCTCCTCAGGGACACTAGGTACAATGACAGTCTACATCCATAAAGAGAGATTTCTTATACTACACAGTGCACCAGCTCCCCAGTTCTGTCTTTAAAGGGCTGTTTGAAATGGGATCCACTTTCTGCTCCTGCAAAGGAGCTAATGTCCTAGTGACAGAAGAGGAAGGGTTTTGTGGGACCCTAGGATCACTGGTTTTAGACCTAGCACCTTAGCTTTTCACCCGTTTTTTCCTGTGCCCGATTACCAGGACATGTCATTTACTTGGACCTTCACAAAAGAAATACAGCCAGGAGGAGTAAGCAGTTTTGACTTAAAAAGTGACAAATTGGCAGGGAGATTCCCTCAGCCACCTTTCACTCATTTTTGACAGCTTGCAGGGTTTTGAGCTGGCAGCAATTATTTCTGATATTAGGTTGAAATTCCAATCAAAGATTTTTTAAAAAGGCCGAAAGGATGCCTTCGTACTAACATTCATGACCAAAAGGTCCTGCAACAAAGAAGTACCTCTGAAAGGACTGTGTTTTCAAACTCACTCACATACATAACATTTTAAGAGCTGTCACCATCAGAGCACGTTTTATGGCCAGTTCCTGTAGGAAGTGGTTGTAAAGATGTGGCTCGAAGAGCAGCAAATCCAGGTGCTGAGCAGAGAGCTTTTGAACTTAGAGCAAATGCGTGATGCTTTTTTCTAACCAGAACAACTGCTGTTTGTGACCATCTGAACTTTGAGCTACAAGAAAATTTCTTTGGGGTTCATCAGGCTGATATCCTGTCTCTAACCGCAGCCTGTACCAGATACTTCAAAGGGAAAGAATACAAGAAACTCTGTATTGGAATCATCTGCTAGCAGAGGAAATTTCTTCCCAACATCAGACAATTTGTCATTGATTTACCCCCTCAAACAGGAAAGTTTATGTGCCTCTTAAAAAAAAAATCCAGTTGAATGTAAGTGTGATGTGAGTTTATTCATTAACCCTAACAAATTCTTATTTGAAATATATTTGATTTCTCTAAAATAACATAGCAACTCTTATACCATTTCCTCTGGCTGTTTTCCTAGTGCTGAAGTGACAGTTTGAGGGTTTTTTCTAGCCACTTTTTTGTACAGATTGCCCTTGAAATGTGATGATGTTCAGGAGCTGCAGCCCTATGGCAGTTATTTTGCAAATGACAGTGTCTCCTCCTCCAAATCCTTCTCCTGGCAAGAGATTTAATCCCCTTTTATGGATCCTATAATCATAATTTCCTTATTGTTGGGATGATATTGTGTTCTTATTGTTGTACAGTTTCTCTGGAGCCTTCTGTGTACCGAAGACCCAAAACAGATTGAGGGTATGAGGCAGGTGGTGAAAACACAGCAATTTATTGGTTTGTTTATTTGTCAGATTGCTGACATTGAGCTGGATTTATAATATTTGTTTTCTAGAACTCAGATACTTTCCAAAGCAACTGTGCTGTAGCTGTGAATGTAAACTAGGATGAACGGGATGTCTGACAGGAAGGTGTAAAGTCTGTATTTAGGCTCAATGGGCTTTGCTCTGAGAGGTGTTGAATGTCTTAATTTTTTTCTGAAACCCATAAGCTTGGTAGGTGTAAAACACTGGCCCCTCTGAGGTCAATGGCAAACTTCCCACTGACTTTAGTAAAGTATAATCACCACCAAAATACACGTTAGGACACTCTAATTATTGGCAGCTATTTCCCTAAGAGCCTGGCTAATGCACAGAACAATTCCAGAATGCCTCTGTGTGTTTTATTTCTTTGTGCAAAGGTCTGTGCATATTCCCAAAACCTATAAAGAAATATGGGAAAATCCTGCAGCCTAAGTTGCGATCAAAATCCATTTAAGGCTCATTTATTTGGTCTCAGTCACAAACAACACAAAGAACTGCTTTGCTTACCACAAGGCCTGGACAGTTGAGCAGTTCAGCCGAATAGTAGAAACTTGGTGGTTCTGATGAAGAAACTCACTGGTTGATATTTGGGCTCTAATGTGAGACTTCTAATTTTGTTGTTTAGTGAATTTTAGTTGCTTCAACATGAAGTACAGATGAGCAGCACCTCCGGAAACCAGGCCACAGATCACTGAAAATAGTAGGTACAGGGCTTTCTAAGACGTGGGTCCTAAGGCTCTGCGCCTCATTGAATTTAATTACAGCTTGGAGTAAAAAGACACACACAAATTCATCTTTGGCTTGGTTTCTTACAGATTGGTATTTGCACCATTAATCTTCTGCTTGTCCTGCTCCAGTAATGCTTCTTGAGCCACATGTCCAGGGAAAACCAGACTGAGGTCTCGAAGACATTAATTTCCTACAGGCTTCGTAAAAGTAGGCGGCTGCGTAAAACAGAGAGCTCTTAGTACTCCTGCTGAGCTCATCCCTGATTAGACACTGGGCAAACAGTGTGGGGAAACCCTTGTTACAAGTGCCTTACCTGTGGTTAAACTCAGCTGGCAGTCGTGCCCTGCTGGACACTAAACAGCCACCCCACAAGAGCAGCTTTGCTTTCACACCGTACCTCTCACTTAAACAGCCAGTCATGCACAGACACATCCTTTAGAAACCAAGCCCTGTTTATTTCATCACTTGTGGAATACTTGTTTTAACATATACCAGTGATATCTAGGAGGGAAGTGACATGTTTTCCCAATCAGAGCAAAGAAATATGTCGAGTAATGTCCTGGGTTTTTTCAGTCTGACCCTAGCTGCTAGAGGGTCTGCTTCACAATTTGTTAATTCAGCTGCGAGTGTTGGCTGCATCTTTGAAGGACTGTAGGTGGATGATTTTTTGTTGTTGTTGTCAGATTAAAGTCTGCTTTCACCTTTTTTTACCACTTTCTTGTGCATCAATATGAGTGTCTTTCCATCATGCAGCTAAATTATTGTAGCTAGAAAGCCAATGATTCCGAGAGATTTCCGTGGGCTTCTGCTTGCATGATGAGATTCCTGTGCTCCAAAAGGCTTAAAATGTCTGGATCTTGCTAAGAATAACAACCCAAAAGGGAATAGTCCAGCTGACTGTATGTGGGCCAGACTTAATCAATTAACACACTGAGATAATGACATACCAGCCTATGGAGCCTTCTAAATATAACAAGTGTGAAGAAGGCCACTGGCTACAGGAGGGCTTCACAGGTTAAATAGCACAAAACTGCCAATATTTAGATCTGGGATTTCCAGAAGGCCACACAGAGATGGAGAGCAACAGCGACTTCTGAAGAAATGTGCATCTTTCCATGTTAATATCTTTACTGAAACCATGGCTCAGGGGACACTGAGACCAGCAATTTATCTCCACTGCCATCCTTTATGCCTGGTGGTTGCAAACTGATACCTGTTGGAGTTGTTCAGCCAATGGGATTGTTCCCACGTACATCGTTGCAGAGCGCACGGAAACTTTGCTTGCCTTGAAGGTTTCGGTCATGTGCGCCGCCATATTGTTCGAGCTCATGTGAGCTGAAGTTTGCATAACAGCTCTTAAAAAAGTGGGCCTCAAAATGTCAAAGGGAGCCCCCTTTCATGTAAAAGATGAAAGCCACATTGTCTTGGCTGAATTCCAGCATCTATCCTTGTGTGTTCGAGCGGATGATGGAGGATTTGTGGTGGTGGCTCCTGAACCGGGTGCCCTTTTACAGCCAATAAAGCTAAGTCAATTTGCCTTGATTTTGCCGTGGGCTAAGTTGAGTACAAAGGGGTTACAGTAAACCCTTAAGTGGTGGCTGCTTGAATGTGTGCGTGAGCCCCAGTTCACCCATGTGTACAAGGAGGGCAAAAGAGGGGTGCCTTCCTTTTTGACCCTTTTGTCTAATCTGGTTTGATTGTAAGATCTTCCAAGCAGAGATTGTTACCACATGGTTGCACATCGTCTGCTCCATTGGGGACCCTGGTTCCAGTGGTAAATAACAGCCCTCAGCAGTTACTCTCATGTGAATAAAATATGACCAGCAGACTGATCTGAGTCATCTATCAAATAACCCACAGCTCCACCCGCGTACAGCTCCTCCATATGAATCCTGAGGTTAATTAAAAGAATCTAAAGAATGATAGGGTTAGAGTGATTTTGGTTGAGCACCGAAGATTGATGTAACCTCACAAGCTCCCCATGCTGTTCCTCCAGGACTGGGGTTTTGCATTGTTGCTGGCTAGTCCCCAAAAGACCAGGACTAGGTTTCTAGCTGCTCTGTGGAGGTTGTGCCAAGCTACAGGTTTAAATATTCATTGCATTCTTCACATGCCAAATCATCTAAGTTGGAAAGCAGGAGTCTAAGATTTTGCAAAGCTGCTGTTGCACAAAAAGACCATTAAAAATTCATCGTGACAGAGTAAAAACAACAACATTGCCAGTAGTAGGGAACTTTCTGTTGACTTGGCTAATGCTGTGTGGAGCTAACCCACATTAATCCACTTAAATGGAAGGGTGAGCCTGATCCAGTAAAAGCAATAAATCCTCTTTAGAGCTGACCAGACTCGAGTTTGCACTATAGGAGAACCAGGCTGAATGGCAAACAGCTGGCAGGAGGTAACTGGATGGGGCCTGAATTTCCGATGCACCAGGTAATTAGGCCCACAGCATCCCCTTTCCCTTATATGCGCAAACCAGTTGTGGGTAGGACCACATCCCAACGTTCTTGGCACCAGAGGTGGAATGATAGACTTCAGGATGGGGAAACTCCTTGCCAATACAGAGCTGGAAAGACTGAAGTAGCTCTCTGTCATCACAGAGACTGGGTACCTGAGATGCCTGTATTGGAAGAGTTACTGTCCCAGGCAGCTCGAGAAAAAGGGGTGAAATGCAGGGAGCAGAGATGGACGGAGAAATGCCCATCCTGGAGCTGGTGGGGCTCTGCCTTGCCTTGGAGGCAGCTTGCAGATGTTAAGAGAGAAAGGCCAGCTGCTGCTGCCTTGCTATGGGTGAGGGACTAATTGGGTTGCTGTTAAACTCCACAGAATTACATCTGAAGCTGAACTGGCTTGGGAGCAAGTGGATCTGTGTGCCTGGGAAGTGGCTGTTACTATCAGAGAGCAATTTTCTCAAGGCTGACCCAAGACATGGAACTAAATCCAGACTGGGTGAATATCTCTGTTTCCTTATTCCTCTGAGAAACTGGGCCTGAATTTAAAAGGCTGTTTAACACTTTGAAGCCACCCACAGTTCTGTCTTTGCCTCCCACGCAAGCTCCAAGGAACTGACTCATTCCCACCGTATTTTCAGCTGTGCGTAGATCCTGCTCACAGCCCGGGAAGTTCCCCGTTCAGCCAAGCAAATCAAGTGCACATTGTGACTTGAGTGAGCTGAGCTTGAAAGGGTTTTGCGACACCGACTCACAGCCGACAGTATCTGAAGACATCTGGCCTGCCTTTTAAAGTCGAGTCGGAGCCATATTCTGGAGTTAGCTGTATAATTTATGCCTTATCTGCTGTTCTCTATTCATGACGCTTCCTTATGTTAAATAGCTGTTTGTGAAAATAAGTGACACTGTCATCTGCTGTTAAATGAAAAGAGGTCTGCTCACAAGCAGGCATTCACCTCTCTTTTCCCCTTCCAAGAGGCAAACTCTTGTTTCTCTCTCCATGGGGACGTTGCTTTGGCTTTTGCAGCACTTTGAAGGGTGTGAGTGGTACATACAGCTCTGGATGGTTTGTGACTCAGGAAAGCTTTTCTGCAAGGGGAGACATGGGGTTGTCCCTCTGTCTCTTGCCAATCTGGTGAGCTGAAATGTTCTTTCCAGTTTGGACTAAAGTCCTGACATCCCTGGATTTCTAGCTCGCTAATTCTTCCACTGCTGAGGAGAATAACTCACTTCTTGCTGACATCATGCTGTCCTCCCGCTAAGCCGTATCCACTGTGAGTCTTTAAAGCTTCATGCTATGCCTGAACAATTACACCCACGTTTTGACTGGGAAACAGAGACAAATGAAGGCAGTTAGAAGGAGGACGTGGGAGCCTTGCCTTCTATTTTCCTGTTCTTCACACTGGGCTCATTACTGCCGTCTTTCCCCCTGCCTGGTAGCAAATTTCCAGCAAATGTATTGGGGTCACTACTCCCTGCTTCTCTGCAGAAAATAACCCCGGTCTGTTTGGGCTCTGGACCACTTCTGCATGCTGTTACACCACAGCACAGTCTTTACAGATAAACATTTGCAGGTTTGTAAGCACAGACCTACTCACTACATCGTTACAGAAGAGACGGGGAGTAAACATCCTTTGCAGTACAAAGGAATTGTCAACAAACTCAGAGAAGGGGAGAAATATCCAAAGGCACCCTCCATTTTTGTCTTGTTGCATTTGGTTTCTTTCAGGCAACTCGCTGAACGTTTGCCCCCCTCTGCAAAAATCCAAGGCAAAGGCCTGGCTGTTGTCTGCACTATTAGCTAATGAAGTCAGGAATTTACCTCTGTCACCACCTGGGAATCGAATCATATAAACCCCAGCTCCTCCATCCTACTGGCACTGGGTTGAGTTCCATCAGCTTCTGAGGAGCTCTTTGGAGTGCAGAGTCCTGACCTGCTCACAGTGGCTAGTATGAGCTGAGACATGAATAAACAATACAGGAGATAAAGGAGAGGCTGAAAGCAACAGCTGTTTCCTATGGACTCCTGAATAAACTCCAGCTCCTCTTGCTGATGGGCTGGGCTTTTGTCCTTGCGCAAAGGAATGAACTGCTCTGGGAATCACATTCTGATATGAGAGTCGTGTTATTTGTGTATCACTAAATATAAGGGGTCTGTTCAAAAACTTTTAAGAAGAAAAAGATTTCTATTTTAAAATATTTATTTCAGGTAATTCCCAAACTTTTAGCTGTGTTATCTCACTTCAGCTGTAGTTCTAGAAGCAGAATTACACACAGACTTGCACATGTAGCTCTTATATGGCAAAGAGCAAAGTCCTTAGCCCAAGATAGCCTTTTGCTGACTCCAGATGTGCTCCTCTGCCATAAAACACTTTGGAGGCCCAATGCTACATTACATAAGCCACTCAGTGGTTTTAACATTCATTTCACCAGGAGCAATTCCTTCTCTGTGTAACTAAACAAAAGGTTTAGCTTGAGCCTGTTGCTATAATGAATTTCTAAAGCTGGGCTTGTGGGAATGACACCATCAGTTAAGCACGAGCCTCTGCTCTGCTCTACCCCCAGGAATTCACATCAAGTTTTGGAGCTTTAGGCATTTCCACCAGTGGAGCAGAGAGGTGAGCTTGACCAGGAGAAGTGGATTTTCCTCATACTTCTGTTGTGTAAGCTCATCCCATTTGTTTGGAAATCAAGCATTTTTCTTTTATAGAGAGGCAGAGGTTTTAGTTATCTCAATAGTACAGCAAGAGGAAATTCTAATATCAGATCCAGGAACCAGATAAATGCAATATATCTTAATGCAGCAATGTCCTTTGCAGTTTACTACTACCAAGTTACTATATCTGAAAATCCTTTTAGAAAGTCTGTTCACTCAGGTAATCTCTCACTTTGGTGAAGGCCTGGTCAGTTTTGTTTACATGTGTAAATCCTCCCACAAATTATTCCAGATTCGTGAGTCCCTATCCTCCCTGTCTCCCAGCTGCAGAATGGTGGCCACAAACTGCCGTTGACACAGTCACTGCAGAGAGCTTCCCCACAAAAATAAAGATCTTGTAGGGAGACAGAGTTTGAAGTAGCACCATTTTTAATTTTTCCTCCCTTTTTTTCTTTCTTTTTCTTTTTCTTTTCTTTTCTTTTTTTTTATTTTTAAGGAGTGTGTATAACCTGTTTTAATACGTGGGTAAGCAGAACCTGGAGTGGGTCCAGTGGTGTATCTCCCTCTTCAATATGAGGCACTTGACTCCAGCTGCAGTGGGAATTGAGGGCATCTGGGTCTAGTGGGCTGTACTGTTGGGCTATTTTTGACGGTCTGGGGTGGCTGCAGGGTACCTGGGCTGCTGGCAAACTGGCCACCTTAGGAGAACAGAGCATACCAGCCCCGTCTCCGCAGTGAACAGCAAAAGGGAGCTGTGACTCCATCCAGGTTGTCTGTATCTTCCTTTCCTTTATAGGGGGAAGGGTAGGTAAAATCCCTGGAAAAGTGAAATCTAAAGGCAATCAAGCCTTAAAAGTTCTATTAATATATTTGAAATGAGTAATGCCTTGCCTTAGAGCAAACCTAAATATATAAAAATACAAACCTGCTAAATTTCTAATGCTGTTTCAGAAGACAGTGTGTTTGTTTTAAAGTTTAATATTAGTTAGCACTCAAGTCAATGCCTTCAATATTTCCTTTTTAATTTCTCTTTTCTATTTTTCACCAAGTCTTGCCCATCTCGACCACTTTCCTGAGGTTCTTTTCTGTTTATCCTACACAATTTCCTTCCTTCCTTCAAGTCCAGACCCCCTTGCTCCCCTGGGACTTTGTATGATAGCTAGGCACTAATCATGTACTTCTGCCCCAGAAGCACAGATAGAGGCTTCCTCCCCCTGCTTCCAGTCCAAGGAGGATGTAAGGCATAATGGTAATCTTAAACAACACTGCTATTCATTGTTTGGGAGATCTGGGAAATATCCTTGAATTCAGCTTGCTAAATTAGCTGCTTCTTGAGTAACCCACAGCTGCTGCGTATCTGTCCCATTACATTTTACAAAAATGCAGCAGTTCTCATTACATATGATATTCTCTCAACATATGGACCTTCCACTAGTTTATGTCTCTGTGTAGCTCTGTTGCCATGAATGTACACACAGAAACATTTTCTTTTGTACTTAAAAAAAAACCCCAAACCCAACAATTCTTGCAAATAGATTAAAGACAGGCATTTGCAATTACTCAGATGGAGCAAAGATGTTGGAGCGCTTCAGAATACAGCCTTTGTCAGGAGCCAACACTTAGATTAAAATGTTGCTTCTGGCAGTAAAAGTGTAACTACCAGTGGTTTTAAAGCTTCATCGTGCCTGTTGTGCACATGAACATCTCCCTTGACCTTGGCAGGCATTGCCCTGTGCTTGCAGATATCGAAAGTCAAGATGGACTATCTTACACTATCAAGTGTAAGGTGATGCTTAACTGTCTATATGAGGCAATGACATGGGGTTTGGATTTGATCTTGGGTGTTTGCTCCTTCACATTGATTTACAGAGGAATTTGGTTTGAAAGAAAATGTGTTTCTGGAGTTAGTGTGTTTACACTTCCTACCCTTTAATATCTTCTCTGCATGAGCAGGGAACTTGAGCAAATCTTGAAGAGGAGTTTTCTATGTCTCCTCCCTCTTGTGCAGTTTTCTTTGCCCTTCAAAATGGAGCTGCATCCTTGAAGAAAACCCAAACTTCCATCTTTACTGTGTTCCCTGTGACAAAGCTGGCTCCAACCGGGAGTAATTGAAGCATCAAGTACTTTAACTAAAAATACAACGCTAGAACAAGAGAAAATTTTTCTTGGACCCCTAGAGTTCTGTTCAATGCCTCTCTGATCCCATTCAGGGCTTATTTCATCTATTTCAGGAGGAATCTGGCCAGGGATGAGCATCTACTGTACTCTACACCTTGGGAGAAGTGCACATTGCACATTGACTGTTGTCACCTCACACAAAACCAGGGGTGACAAACCACGTACTCTGTAGTGCGTCCTTGGGCTATGCTTGATTGCGTGGTCACCAGCACGGGCCACCAAATGTTTCTGTCACAGTAGCCTTGACTGTGTAATTATGGTTAGTAAGCCAGTGGTATCCGTCTCATTGCCTTCCCTCCCTCTGTTCCTGGTCATCTCTTGTCCCTCTTCTGTTTTACTCCTCTTTGCTCCTTTTATAACTAAACATGTCCCCTCAAACATATCCACCTGAGTACAAGTACAGCCTGATTTACTTCTGTATCTGAGCCTTCCTGCAACACACATTTATATCCAATCCCTGCTTAGTGCTTTGGTGCTGCAGGAGGGGAGGATCGTGTCTCCCCAGCAGCAGCTACAGAGCAACTGGAGATCTGAATCTATGCAAGGATGCGGCTTTCCTGCAGCCTGGGGGAGCTGCCAGTTCTAGGGGCTCTCAAGTACCTCTTCCATGCTGGTGCATGTGGGGGGGTGTGTAATGGATCCCTCGAGTTGGTCAGCTGTGGGCAAGGAGCTGCCAAACTCTGGCAAATCGGAGAGGTTGAAGACACCACTGTGGCCCCTTGAAGCCAGCCAGGTGCTTCATCCTGTGTTACAAGGAGAAGTCTCCTCCTCATCAGGATGCACAGGCAGGAACTCTTTTCAAGAGAGGCCCTTCTCATGAAACAGAGGAAGAGGTTTTCGGTTTCCTTTCAGTGGCCTCTAAATCATTTGTCCAGAGCACAGAACTGTCTCTTCCTGGAGATATTTAGGCTCATTCCTTTAGAAGTCATCTGTGATTGTGTTAGTATTTGTGCATAAATTAATATTAATGGTGAATATGGTCTGACTACTGGGCCCATTTCCTCCCACAGCTGTTTTTGTGAGAGACCTGATCCAAAAACATCTTGAGCACACATCTTCGAGCCTGGCTCCTCGGCAGGCGAGCTTGATTGAGAATGCTTTGCTGGTTGTGGTTTAGGCATGGACACAGCACATAGCTGCTCAGTGCTGTCAGGGTCTCAACAGATCTGCATTCACCTCACAGCAGACATTTAGGTACCGAGGGAACTTGTGTTTTAACTGGAAAAAAGCTTATGTGCCAAAGGCCCTCTGTTGTAGGGGAGGTTGCAGCTGAGCAGAGGTTTGGAGGGGCTTAATTCTGGAGTTGGCTGCTCCAGCTGGCAAGGAAAGCCCACCCACAGCTTAGGTGGGAACAGCACCTGAAATCAAGTATTGAAACACCTGCATTACAGCACTTTTATTTTATTTGGATAGGATTCTGTGCAGTTCTATGATTATCTTTTTTTGGGGATTTATCCCAAAGATAGGGCTGAGAGTGAGCCTGGGATTCCTGCAGAAAAAGACAGTCCCAGAGATAAAAGGTTCTGAGAACAAATACTCCAAATGCCTCATTTTTTAATCATTAAATGACTATATCCTTACAGATGTAAATTGATTTAAGTAGGGAAAGGGATTTGCTGTATGACTCACATGTCTAAACTATTGCTACTCATTTTTTGATGTAAAACTCTCTCAACTGCTTGCAAATTATCTGCAAAGGATTCGTGTGCTCAGAAACTCTTGAGCAAGTGATTTTGGCTTTGAACACTTGAGGAAGTTGTTTATAGGTGAGGCACATGCTGACCACTTCTGTTGAGAAGGGGCCTAATGCAGAGTATACAGCAGGCAGCAAAAAGGTTCCCATTGCCCCAAATTAGTCACGAATAACTTGCCTGCCCCTTGGTTTTAATCACATGATCCAATTACGACTTAATCCCATCAATATGAAATAAATGTTCCCACCTTTGGTTATTTTCTTGGTGTGGAAAGCTGCTCACAGCCTCATGCCCAGCAATGAGCCTGTGTTTTGTGTTCCTGTTGCAGAAGAGGAAGGGGGACACGGGAAGGCTGGTTGAGGAAACAGGCAGCTTGAAAACTTTTCTTTCAGCCCAAAGTGGGAGCAGAGAAGCCCATGGAGATACGGTCACGGATCCAAGCAGGCTGGGGTTAAACAGTTTCCTCAGCTTTTCTTCCTAAATCAATTTGAATATTCTTGGCAAGCTCTGTTACTATGCATGGTGGGCAGCTGTGATTCAAGCAGGGACTTTTTTTCCTCTTTCTACTGTCCCAGTCTTCCTGTCTTGTGCAGATGTGATCCTTTCCCTCTGTCTGCCTAACAGCTAATTATTTTACCAGATGAGCCAATAGTCTGAAGAAAACAGACCATGCATATTCTTGAAAGCAACAACTGTGTTACAATGTCGGGGGGATGGGTAATTAAAAAAATAAGGAGTCACTTCCTTCTGACCCACTCCACTCCTTAAGAAAACCTCCAGAAATAGCAAGCATTCTGACTTACAAGGGACCAACCTACCTCCCAAGTTAGTACCTCCCGCATTTAACAGCAGAAACTTGCATTATGCTTTTTGGGAAAGTAGGGGAAAAGTCAGTTTGAATATGTAAGACATCCAGCTAACAGCTCTGCAATCAATGGCAACCCAAAAATGTACACACCCCTGTAACTGCAAGAATGTGGACAAGAGTGCATCAGCTGCTCCCCAGAAACTGCCTGGGTGTCGCTGCACTCGCTGAACTTTCATTCCTAATCCAAATTATGTTTTTCTAATTAAAATCATTAATCCCAGGGTCTGGAAAGGGCAGAAATCCTGCTTCTCGTGTTTGGTGGTTATGCTAGAGGGGGCTTTTCTGGTGCGGTAGATATCCGGGCTTTGTAGCTCACTGCGAAGCCAACAGTTCTAAACCGGCGTCTGCCACGGTGTCCCAGGTGTGAGCTGTGAGCTACCAGAGAGCACCATAACCACGCAGGTGTGTTTTATAGCCTACAGACTGTGTTTTGAGAATGCCCACAGTATCAGGTTACACAGGCAGGACAAGCAGGGGAATGCCGAATTTCCAAATCCCACAGAAGCTCAGCAACTGTTGCTTGCCGGAGCACCGTTGTGAGAGAAGCTGAAGTGTGTGGTCCTGCTGAGCCACGCCTGCTGTCTGCCTTCATCTCACTCCAGCACCCCAAGAACAGCAGCTCAGCAGTGTTGGCACATCCCTTGTATTTGGGGGACCCTGGTTTAAGCAGTGAGGGGCTTGGTGTTCTACCAGGGCAGCAGGAGCATAATAATGCTGAGAGGCAGGAATGAGGGCATCAGAGGAAGGCATGTGGCTCAAGATGTGGTAGGGGCTGTCTGGTACTTTTTGGAAAGTTAAATTAGGGCCTAAGGTGCTAATCATTGTCAGATTTGGCAGGATAAGGGTTTTTACAGAGGTCTACTACTGCCGGAGCAAAAGCTGCAGGGTCTTGAATCACAGAAAAATGCCACCGCTTTTTTTTTTGACAGGCAGCTACTTTTCCTAGGTGGAAGCAGCATGCCTCAATATGGGGTAAAACCAAGGCCTGCCCCCAGCACACTACACCCACACCAAGGGACCAAGTGGTCCAGACATCTATCTTTAAAATTCTGCACAAGCAAATGTAAAAGGCGACCCATACTGCTCTGAAGGCCAGCGTCGGCTGCCTTCCTGGGTAACCTGGGTCAATGAATTCTCCTTCATTCTGAGTGGCAGATCAAGAGCTGAGGTAGTTTTGACTAAGCAGACTACTCTCCTAAAAGCAAGCTTCCTGCCTCAATTCCTGCAGCAGGACAGAGAAAACTCTGCCCATCCTGGACCGTCTCATTCGCTTCTCAAAGAACACGTGACTTCACTGACAGTAACAGAACAAGAGCCAAAAGAATTAATTTTCCTCATTTTTTGGTTGCCATTTTAAGAGTGGATAACCATTTAATTAGTTTTCACCCTCTGGGGCTGTAAGTTCTTGTATAATTAGATAATGAGCAATTATCATTACCACATTTTGTTCTCACATGGCACTACGTGGATTCCAGCAGTGACCACGTTTCAGAGGCTCGTGTTCCAGGCTATTACCCAGTAATGCTATGAGAAGCCCTAATACCTCTTTTACAAGAAGACTTTAGAGGGGACAAATCTACCAGTTATTACAGGTGCTAACATAAATCCCACCTGCTCTTACTGGACTTGTCCCACATGATTTGTGCCAATACCCACTACAACAGGAAAACCCTAAAATATTCCAGGGAGATTATGTGGTTGGGTGCTTCCCGAAATACCGCCTTTCATGTCCTTAATGCCACCCTTGCTTTTCCTGCTTTGGCAGGGAAAGCCAAAATCAGGGTTACACAGAGTGGTTTAGAACAGAAAGTTACAGGCCAACACTAAGGTTTCAATTTGGAGTAGCCCCCAGAAGTGCTGCTGTGCTAAGTGCCTGATGTGAGTCAGGACTTACAGGATCTACTTGCATTGAGGTCAACAACTGGCAATTAATTAATTGATCAAAATACCTGGAGAGATTTAAAATGGGCACATGGTGAGAACATGCATGCAAGAGGAGGATCTTGAAACCACTTAAGCTTTAGGGCAAACAAAAGCCAGATGGGAGATGGGTGCGGAGATTAAAAGGTGTAGGCAAGGGGCCCATATCAGTCATTATTCCTGCAGCTACAATTTAATTACTACTCCTAGGCTCTGGGGAACAGAGGGGTTTTTTAAATAATAATTTTTTTAAAAAGGTATGTGAAGGAACATGGGTTCTGTGGCTGAAGACGGCCCTTAGTGTCATTCCAAGTCTCTGCTAAGACTCTTAATATGTTTTATTCATGACCCAGAATAGAAACTGTTTCCCTAATCTTCAATGTTAAGGTTGCTTTCAAAGGGAAAAAAAAAACACTAAAAAACCCAAACAAACCAATTGAGAAACAAAGCCCCATGCTGCCTCTCCTCCCTGAACTTCTCCTTCTTCCAGCAAGCACCACAACAAAATCCTGCATGAGGCACAAAGAAGGCAAGAAACTCTTCTCCAGCTGTTTGGGCAATAAGCAGATGTGCACAGAAATCTTGTTTTGTGCAGTTGATAGTTGGTTCAATGGGCTGCAGCACCAGGTTACAGAAAGGTAAGCAATTCACATGGAGGATGTTACTAAGGAGCTATTTTAGTGTTGTAATGCAGTGGAGGTAAGAAGCAAAATTAGCAGCCTGTTCTGAATGGAAGGGTTTTTGCTTGAGGCCCATAATGGCAAAGTGGTGGTGACTTACACCATCAGGACAACAAACCAACCCATTAAGAAGGAACAAGCATGACATAGCAGGGCCCAAATAAAGCAAAATTTTAGCTTAAATACTTGTTGAAAAAGTCCAAATCAAATTTTTCTAATACCATTCTCCCCAGAGTTAGAATGTAGAAGCAGGTATACTTGGATTTAAAAAAATCAACAAAGAAACAAACAACCCCAAACCAACCAACCAACCAACCAAAACCCCAAATAAGAACCAAAAAATCCCTCAAAACTAGAACTTTCACAGTATTGAAGCAGCTAATGACACTTGTTTGTGGAAAATAGCTGAAGTGCCCACACGGAGGAATTCACTATTGAAAAAGTTGACCAGCAAATGTCGACTGAGCTGTATTTAGTCCTTTCCACACAAAAGCCGTGTCAGGCAAAATCAGCCAAAGGGGAGGAACAGGGACCGTGAATTAGTACTGAGCAGAGGTATAGCCAGATGTATTTATTTTTTCCCAAGAATGCACAGTGATGAAGCACAGATTTGGGGTTAAGGGTGGCTTTATTTTTTTCTTCTATTAAAATCCTGTCTATCTGCATCTGTCCTTAAGATGACAAGTGTTTGACCCAGCCACTGAGGCAGATGCATGCAGAGCCAGACTGCACACAGTGGTTCCATCTAAGAAAAGCAAACCCGTTATCCCACCAGGAACAAGATGCCTGGGCAACATTCCTCCAGCACGGCATCTGCAATGGGCTGGGGGAAGAAGCTGGTGGAGCTCATTTCAAAAGCCAGATAAATGCATCATGAGTGGTGGACCAGTCACTAATCCACTGAAGTCCTTCTAAATGCTACAGGTCAACCTTGTATGCACTTTTTCTATCCGTTAAAATAAGGGATGCAGGTGAAATAGCACATGAAGTCACAATGGCAAGGAGACTTTTCCTAAACAGGGCATCATTGTGTGGCTTCTGAGCTTAGCCAAGGATGCTGACGTCAATACAAGTTGAGGGCTCTTCCCATTTTGCAGTATGAAGGTTGAACTAGAAAAAGATTCCTGTCCAAGGATAAGGATTTTATTTTCTTTTCAAAGAAAAGGATGGAGGGATTGGAATATTGGCTAAGGAATGGAGTATGACAGCAATCAGTAGAGAATGTGTTATTTTGTCATGTCAGATTTCCTCAGCAAAAGCAGCTCATGATGGTTTTGTGATGGAAGTTAAGTTAGAGAAAAACTGACAGAACTGTGATTTCCCAAAGGAAACAAAGCAAACATAATCTACTTTGAAAAAAATCTGATTTTATTTTTGTATTGAAAAGACCTGTCAATTTAAATAGATGTTTATTTCCATTCATGGTCTCAACCAGTGTTGTGTGTTAACATTATTCAGAACTGTATAAAAAGCCATCTGTGTTACATTGGTTAACATCCTAGAACACTGGGGGAGGGGAGGGTTTGAAGCAGCTTAACATTAAAAATAGGATGTTCCCAAAAAACTTACAACTGATGCGGCATCTTCTATTCTAATTTTATAGGAGCTGAAGCATTTTGCAAATACAATTCAAGTTATTTGGTCTTCAAAAAGACTTTAAAACCAGATTGCTTTCATAGCAGTATTGAAGCTGTCAGCTGAGAGAACACACACACACAACACTTGTGTGTGCAAACGCATACATGGAGAACCACACTGAGCACAACTGGAACACCCCATTCAGTATCTGGATTACAAATGTGTTCCTCTGAATCCACGATCACAGTTAATTTAAAAGGCTAGTTGCTTTTTTTAATATATACATGGTTTCCATGGAAACCCAAGATTCTGCACAATCAACTGACATTTATTACTCATGGTGCTGTGAAGTTCTCTAGTGAAGGGGCCAAATTCCAAACCCTTTACTCTAACATGCACATACCTCACTGAAGCCAGTGGACAGGGGAGAAGATGGTTTAGAAAAGGGGTTGCAGGGTCAAAGTCTAGATCTGAAAAATCACATGACAGATTGTCATTTAAAAAAGTTTTTTAAGTCATTCTTTGGTTTATTTCCATGATTCCAAACACTGTCTGAAAAGCCCAGAGACAGTCACATGAGAAATCATAGCTCTAAAGCAAGCCCACAGCATTTTTAAGTCTTGTGTATTAAATGTTTAGAAGACTACAGGAATTCGGAGTACCCCTTACATTCATGTCCCCAAAAATCTAGTAACTGCTTAAGTGCATGCACTGAGGCATGACCGGCATGCCTGTAAATTCATATTGTTCAAGTTAAGAGTAAATATAGCTGCAAAAAACCCCACCCACCTATAATTAAATGGTCATTACTAGCAATACTATAGTGACTTGTCTTGTTATTAAAGAAATGCAGACACTGTTTCTGCCCCTTTGGCTCACTCAGCCAAAGGAAGCTGTCTGCTCAATTTAGAAAGGAAGCACACTTTAAGAATCCAAGGGAGTTTAATATTTCCATGTTCCTGGGGTCAATTATTAATGTAAAGATGTAGACAAATGGCAAGTATATGAAAGCATCTCTCATACATTCCAAGGTTTGGAAGTCAAGAGCAGATCTTGACTCCCTTATGCTTAAATGTTATGGTAGGCTTCGAAAACCAGTCAGAAGTAATATAATATTTCTATGGAAAGCAAAGTAGCACTAAGTCTAGCTAGCATTCGTATGCAAGCAGTTTTTGCTATGCTTAATGTAAGGCAGATTTTATTGCAAAGATAGTTACCAGTCTGCTAGTAGGAAAAAAATACAGGCAACTATGCTCAGAGAAGGTGGCTGATATTTACTAGTGACAACTTCTATTTTTTCAGAACAACTCAGCTTTAATGTACTTTCTGGAAACAGCACTTTCATCACTGGTTTTCACTTCCTTTCCCATCCCATGTTAAGTATCAAAAATCAAGACTGGATAAAACAAATTGTGGCTATTTACCAACCAACATCTCATATTTCAATATTATTCTTAACTGGAACAAATATAAGTCATTCTTTATAACCTACTGCCACTGGTTGTTTATAAATATCAGCTTGCTGCAATAAACACTGGTCATTGAAATATTCATCTGCAGTAACTACTTGGCACTAGGTTAATATACTTGTAAAGTTTAATGGAAGTGCTTCTGATGTACATACAAGCACTTAAAACATCAGACTTTTTAAAACTTAGTTCTGGGGGTTTTAATATCTATAGTTACAGTTTTCACAAGCATTTCTGGAAGTATTAAATCTCTTCAGTAAGTTTAGAGGCTCCTGTCTCAGCACATCTAAGTTTCTTCAACAATTACAGAACAGCTAATTTAACATTCCTGCTTCCTATGCTGAGACAACACGATACCAAAGTTTAGTTATGAAAAGAGGCATTTTTGGTCAGGCTGACCCCCCAGCTGTCCCTTAACAAAAAAGAAACACAGCTCAAACCTGTCTCCTCTCTCCAGAAAAAAGACACCTAAGGCCACAAATGTACATTTGCCAGAACATCAGGTGTTTCTCCGTTCGTGGCAACTGTACATTCCCACTTAGGGAAATACAGTCCGAAGGCCCCACCACCACCTTGAAGGATGAACCACCTCAGAAGCCAGTTTAGGTAGCAGTGCATATGAAACCACATTACATCGAAACGGTGTGTTAAAGTCATTCCAGCTACTTCAACTAGTTTTTAACAATGTTTAATCAAAATTCCTAATTGCAGGAAAGAAAAAAAGCAAACTTAATGTAGAGAGAGGCATAAAGATGCAAAGATAACCACCACAATGATCCAATAGCAAAAACTCTTGTTTAAAGGTTTTCTTATGCTAAAAAAGGCACACAACCCCTTGTGAACTAGAGACAAAAGCTAGCAGGACTACAGCAATAAACCCAGAAGAAAATGCCTACCAGAATTACCCAATTGCCTACTGGGAGGGAACAATGAAGTAGACAGGCTGCTCTTGCTCCGTTTTGTTTGCAGGGAAGTGGTCAAATTTAATAGTCAAATTTAGCCACATTAAGAAACATTTAACAAAGGCTACCCCAAGAAACCAGAACAAAACCTGACATTTTGGTCAAAAGGCCACAGACAGGCCCTTCCATAACATGTAGCTGAGTGAGTTCAGAGATTGGCAATGAAAGAAAAAAGCTTTAGACATGTGATAGGAACAAGCTTTGGGGTTTATCGAACAGTCACACCAAGCTTCTCCAGCACACGCACTCCCTTTTCTTGGTATTCTTGTCGGGTCATCCAGAAGTTGTCTTTGTCTTTCATGATGTCTGCTAGAACGGCACCCCCCAGAAACACCATGTGCTTCCGACGAGGGGGATCTTCGATTCGGATCTTAAATTTCTGAGAAAAAGAACAGAAACTGTTACTAGGATTCTTGAAACAAAGCCTTGCAAAATAAAATCAGGCTTTCCACCAGAACAATGAAGTGGAAACTGTCTAGTGAGAAAAATGCAGCTAAAACACTGAAATGTTAGCATAGGGCACTCTGTGCGAGCTTCCAGCTTGCGCAACTGCAGTAAAATAATGACTTTGCACTGGCAATTACAACTACTGACACTTGCCCAAAAATTGTACTTTCAGTATACCGACAAAAAGCCCAGGTGTCAGAATACTGACAAAAAAATTAAAGACCCAATTTTTGCATTTCAGGAACACTGTAAAGAGTGAAATAATTCCTAATCTTTGATGGCTAAAATTATCAGAAGTTACCAGAACATCAAATCATGAATATTTTAGAATTATACCAATTTACACAATCGAAACCAGCTTAACTAATTAATATTCCCTTAAGTTCTTCAGTGCTAAAGCTCTAACTTCAAGAGCAAAAATGACTACAAAGCTATGACTGAAATACTGTCCCAGATGTAAAACATTCTGTACAACTGAGTCATTCCACAGAAGACCTTCAGAGAACACTGTATTAAGAACCAGGGAAGTTCAATTCAGTTCACCATTAGAAGCTCCACTCAAAGGAATTTTCAGTACAACACACTGTTACCTCTGTAACGTGTGCAGCTGTTGCCTGCTTATCACAGTAATCAATGGAAAAGGGAAACTTACTCCACCTGAAAGTCTGTCAGAACTCTAGCCTCTCACTTTCGAGCATTTCACTTGTAGTATGAACCAAAACTTTCACAGATTGAAAAAAAAAAAATTCATTTTTGCTCAATGACAACTTTAAGGCACAGAAACTCCTTAGCTTTGTTTAATGAACATTACAATTTGTGTCCTGGCATTTATCAGCCTATTTTACATTCGAATGAACCCAAGACTTCAGGAATTACTTGCTACTAGCAGGGTCTAGAAGGTAACTTCATTGCAAGTATGTACAAAGCAAACGCAGGGGTGTGAGGAACAAGAGGCAGCGATTTTGCAAGTTGCAGAGGGCCACCCGCAGCCTCTGTCATTTCTGACCACTTGGTTCCCTCTAGTGGGGATTCAGGGGAAGCCTCTGCACCCCCCGGATGCAGCAGCCACCCGATACCCACCGAGAGTTTTTCCACATCTCCTTTCAGAACTCGTTCCAGGTAGAGCTGTTTCAGTTCCCGCTCCAGTCGTGAAGGCAGCCCGGGATACATGGTGGACCCTCCAGACAGCACAATGTGCTTGTAGAATTCAGACCTGACCCAAAAAAAAAAAAAGTCTTTGTAGTGTTGTATAGTGTACTCTGTACTACGGTAGGTACCTGTACAGACAGGGGAGTAAATACAAATCTAAAAAACAGTCACTGCACAAAGACAGACTGCACAAGTTCAGGAGACTTGCTCATGCTTTCCCAGAAAGCAGAAATAAAAAAAATATTGTGCTTTCAAGATTTTATCTTTGCTCATTCTTACTGAAATAGTTTCCAGACAACCTGTTAAGCTTCAAAAGCTCAGCCTGAGCCCCACTCCCAGCATACACCCTCCCTAAGGAGCACACATTACTGTCTAAAGCAAAAGGTGTTGCTTTGAAGACAGTTCTTGCATCAACCCCGCACCCAGACCGAGGATTTTAAACGTTCTGCTCTTACCTGGTATCAATGTCAGCAGCCTGGATGGTGTTGAACAGCAATTCAGCCACACCAACCCCTTCGACATTGATTAAGTGAGGCTGGAAGAGAGCCTCTGGTGCCTCAAACCGTTCTCCACCAACTTTGATAATCCTGCCATCTGGGAGCTAGGGAAGAAACAACACCATTGAAAAGACTACTTTTAGCCACTTGAATACTAAAAAAAAACCAAGAGGAAATGACCTACATTGCTCCCAAATGTTTTAACACAGGAAATTGTTGATAATTGTCAGCACTGCAAGAAGTCGTTCAGTAGTACTGAAAGAATATACAAATTCTTTAATCACTCTGCAATTCACTTTCAGACATCAGGGACCAGATACATTGATACTGACCTACCAAAGATTTCCTTGCAATACCAACTCCTAATATCAATTTAAAAAATTACCTTACAGCAAGAATAATGCTTTTCTGCAAATTTTTCCAACTGTGATTACAAAGTATCCATCTAGGAGCAAGTTTACCTTTCCTGACCAGAGACCAGATATCAGTCTCATGTTTCACTGCTGCATGGATGAAGATGAAACAATTACATGTGCTAGAATAGGTCCATTTTCTCTACAAATTCCTGAACTATAACACTCAAATTTCAAAGCTCTACAATGACAAAAATGAGTACAAAGTCTTACAGAAAATCTGAAAAGAAAAAAAGCCAGTAGAAGATTTCCACAGAACCAATTAATCTGATTCTACAGGCTGAGAGGCGAGCTACTGCCAAGAAAAACTGTGAAGGAATCAAAGCTAAATTCTACCTGAATTTTAACCTAGGAAGTTTAGGACAAGAACAGCTGTCTCAAGACACTCACCGTGTAGGATTCAACTAGGACTGTGGTCTCTAGTGCCAGCTTCTGCTCCTGTTCAATGTTGTATCCCACGTAACACAACTTCTCCTTGATCATGCGAACCGTCTCGAAATCAGCAGAATGGTTGAAAGCGTAACCTCGCAGCAAGAGGAGCTGGAGGGAGCACAGCAGGTTAGCAGGAAATGAGAGGAACAGTCCAGATCTCTCAGTAGAGGGGTACATTTAAACACAGATCTCCGTTCATCTCCCTTTTTTAGCTGCAAATGTGGGTATTAAGACAAATCCATCCCAGCGTATCCATTATCCCCAGAAAAGCAGCAGCATTACTCCAAATGGGAGATTTTCTTCATCGTTACAACTTTCAGCATAACCAGCACAAAGACAAATGAAAAAAACCTAAAATAATTCTCATCTTTAGAACTTCACTTCAGAACATTCCCATATTCCAGTTTAAACATAAAATTTGTCAATCCAGGATGTTGCTTATATTTAGAACACCCAAACAAATGACTTGTCTATCAAACGTGCTCTCTTATTTAATAATCAGGGAAGAATCACTACACTATTTTCCACACTGTAAGAAAGCCTTTCTGAAAATATATGAGTAGAACTGAGAGAACACAATTTAGCTTTCACTTTAGGTATCGAGAAAGCCAACTTTCGAGTTTTTCCTTCCCAAATATGAAATAAATTCCCTTCCTACAAGACTGCCAACTAAGAAAATGTGATGTCTCTGAATAACATCAATATCATCACATGTGATTTAGATGAGGAAACACAGTAAGAATAGACTGAAGCAATACAGAGAATACAGGAGCTCTTTATGTAATTAACACATCAATAATAAAGGGACAACACAGAGTGGTTTCTTGCTATCAAGGGATTTTTACTTGAACCAACATACCACAGGTACCAGCCTCAACCTTAAACCCTCTTCCCAGCTTACCTTAATGAGGTACCTAGTGATATCCCTGCCAGCGATATCTAACCGTCTCGTGAGGTGAGGGAGAGAGAAACCTTCATAAACTGGGCAAATGTGAGTCACACCATCTCCAGAGTCCACAACAACACCAGTCAACAAACCTGAAAGAATGGGGGGGGCAGTACGACTTTCATTAGCACTTCCATAAATAGAGTAGAACAGTAGTGAGTTTGAGATAGGATTTTTCACTGTAACCTGACACAACCTCTCTTCCCTCAGTCATCATTTAAAATCCTCCCCCAGTGGATTTTAAACGTTGTCATAGTAACAAATGTTTTCATGTATTTGTTTTAAAAGCGTTACTTTTACTTTTACCTAGATGTTTAGAACTCTACCGCTCACAATTTTATCTGGTGTTTTGACATCTTAAATTGCACTCTAATTAAAAGGGAGTATCTATGCTCATTAAATGCTGATTGGGGCACAAATTCCTCCACAGATTCAGTTGTGCAGCCTTATATTACTTTCTGAAATATGAAGAAACCTAGAGATATTCAAGCCACAAGTTTACCTTGTTAAATTTTTAGAACTTGTTGATTTTTACTGGTATTCAAAAAACCAAATACTTTTGTAAGGCAGAGAATATCTGGACTATACAGCACACACCTAGTATTTCCTCACAGAGGTGGCATTAGCCTGAATGAGATCCACCTTCACAGAATAAAAAAATCAACTCTCATGAAAAAAGTTTACCACAAACTATTAAATCTAGGCTATACAAAACAGGTATCATGAACATGTAGAAACAGGAGTTTCTATACTTAAGAGACAAAAATCAACGGTGAAAGTTGATCAGAAAACAGTTTCATAGTTTCTCAAAAGCCACCTAAAGCAAGAAAACATATTTTACAGAGAGACCTTAAAAGTGTGGTGCACTGAAATGAGGCACATCTCTATATAACTTTAGCCACGACTTCAATCTTTGAAGTAATATAAATAAGTAGGATGTTTTAAAGCAGATTTTTTTTTTTTTATTTTCAAAATCAAATGTTTTATTTATGTGCCCCTGGATTTTTACATCTTAGAACGTCTTCAGCTTTGTTTTAGATGATGGTTTGTAGAAACACTGCAGGCTGCTCTAAGTTGTCTCACATTCTGTTATTCACAAAGTAATTGAGCACGACACAGTAAGGTACATCCACAATTACAGCAGAATTTAAGACTGCAGATGTCAGATAATTAAATATTTATAAGGAATCAAAACCAAAGGGAAAAAATGTAATAGCACACATTGCAGCAAATAAAACCAGGTCTGCAAAAGTGGTTTTGGTTCAAGTGGTTATAATGACTTGCATGGCAGAACCATCCTTCCAGCACCCCATTGCTTTTGGTCTTGGACATAGGTGCTACAGTGGTGTGTTAATGGACTCGGATATTTACGTCCTGTTATGTGACAGGTAAATACACCAAGTCACTGACAAACAGATGCCAGGAGTCATGGTAACAGAACTGATGTGCTTGAGTAACTTCTTAAAATCCTAGATGGACTGAAGTCAATGGTAGAATTTTCCACTAAATTCAGACAATCCATAATTTTCTGCTCAGGCTGAGGACCATTTCAATCTAGTTTATCTACAGCAAAAGACTCAACATTTAATTAGTTTTTGCCCTGAAAATAGTACAGAAGTCACATGATCACCTTCTTGAAATTACTCTCTTACTCATGGTAAAAAGTTCTTCCTTTTCCAGAAAATCCAAAGCAAGCCATTAAGACTTGATGCCAAAGTCAAAACGATTACACCCTGGAACAGTAACAGTTTTGAGGAACTAGGTTTTTGCATTTATCCATGAAAATAGCACCGACAGTGGTACCTAAAAATAGCACCTCAAAACAAATAAAGCAAGCCTGCCAGTCAGAGCCAAATTTCCTTAGAGAACAGCATGGAATTAAGCCCAAGACCCCAAGACCCAGTGATGCCATATTAGTACTTTGGCTCAGCAACACACTTGTAAACTAAAGAAATTTTAGGTTAATTTTGCCTACCTTGAGCATACAGAGTAAGAACAGCCTGGATGGCTACATACACCCCAGAAAACTGGTACGTCTCAAACATAACCTGTAAGATGAAGGCAAAAATCAGTTTCCAGAACAGACCAAATGCCTCAAAGAAATTTCATTGGTGTCTGAAAACTGTATTTCTAGAATTTTGTACTTTTTCTTATCAAAAACAGTTCCCAAGAAATTTCATCACACAGATTCTACACAAACATTAGAGACCTATGTGCTTTAGGACAGTAAGGAGTACATTCAGTTCTGTACCTTACCTGCTCACACCAGACAAGCCAGATGAAATATTCCACATCCATTTAGCAACAAAAGAAACCCACACACCAATTTCTGCAGCTTTACACAAATTTTCACTTTTCCAAAGTGCCTAATGAGTGCGAGGCAGTACTTGTAGACCAGCTGAGCAATTCATTACTGAAGTGTGACTTGGGAATAAAATGTTTGTTTAAGGAGTATGCTTTAAAAGAAAGTTCAGGCATTTTTCATTCTTCCTATTAAGCCATACGGACTTTGTACAGCTGCAGACTATGTCAAGTAAAGACCTGACTCCTGCATATCTTAGTCTAGAATAAGCCCGCTATCACAGGTGGTTCTCTGGTTCTGAACCACCTTCTTCCCTTCTCTAAAGAGCAATCAATGACAAACTTTTAAAATTAGTGCAAAATCCACTACAGAGAGAAAACTGCAGGTTTGCAGAATTCATACTGAAACAGGAGAAGTAACTGCTTGTCTTGTACCCTAGGTTTCCCTAATCACTGAACTAGTTTCAGTTAAGAAGCAGGCCAAGATTAAAGGATGTAGAGTTTATAGGATCTTGTCTTCGTTCTAAACACACAAGAAAAGGCCAAGTAAACAAATCAGGCTGTACAGCAGTTTTCTCCTCAAAAAGCTTTAGCAGGAAAAACGGATGAATTCTGGTTATTCCAACACATACAGAAGTTTTGCTTTTGCTACTCTGCAGCCTTCTGAACCCTTCTGTGACTTCTAGGATTAGAAACTGATTGAATCCTAAGTACTCCCACAGCTCAAGTAAAAGATATCTAAATATTTTTGAAGAAAAAAGTTGATGCCTGACAATTTTAGAATTCTGAACTATTTAAAGAACCTCCTCCGTTAGAACAGTGTGAAAAGGAACAGAAAGGGAACAGTTGAAAGGGCAGCAACCCAAAATGCATCCACTTTCAGCAGTCATTGTCTAAACCCAAGACTATTCCAATGGATATTTTCAAACAACCTGGGTGTTTATTAAATGAAAAAATCATGTAAGAAAAATCTAGTTATCACCTTCATACAACAAAAATCAATATTCAAATGGCATTAGCTATTGCCTTCACATGTACCAAACCCTAAAAACCTCTACAAAACCTTTTATAACCTTTGGGGGTGTTGTCATTCTTTCTTCCAAGATATACTTGACATGGAAAATGCCTTGAGACAGGACATGTATGTTAACAAATCTTAAGATGTAAATAGTGAGCAATATGTTTCCCTGAAAAGATTCTTCTTCACATGACAGCAGATTTTTGATTACCTACAAAGTGATGTTCTAACTGGGTACAGAAAGGAAGAAGAATTAAAAACTGGGGAAAAATATAAGGAATCCTAGGTTGGATTAGATGAAGTGACTGTGCTTGAGTGTCTCTACAGCTTCTTAATTTGCCACTACAGTCCGGCTGCTTCTGAGGGTGTTACACAATGGGAGTGCAGCAGATAGAGACAAACAGCAAACACCCCGTTAAGCTGAGGAGCAACCAGGGTCTTGTACGTGCTATGAAAGGAAATGCACTTTTCTAACATATATTTTACAAAACAGCTGACCTGTGAACACTTGCTGCCTTACTCTTGCAGGTGGGTCCGATAAAGTGATGAAGTGAGGAAAGAGAATTACTGGAACCAGAATGAAGGACAGCATATATAATTATCTATCATCTTTATATGGTCCAGATGACTAAGCTTTTCTTCTAAAATGCTCTGCACTGTATCCCAAAATACAGAGACATTATTATATTTACTGCAGGCTTTAGGAAGTATCTTCATTCAGTCCTCTGCCTCATACTGGGCTTGCCTCCCTGGAAAGGATGAGGCCATGTCAAAAATGGAAGGAGTATAAATATGTTGCAGTTAAACTAAATATTGCAAGTTCTCATAACATTGTGTTCCATCAGAAACATTAATAGAAACAAGGAGCTTCTGTGTAACTCAAATTTAAATTTACAAAACTGGATTCTGCTTCTCACTAATCTTCTGCATCATGATTAAGTATCTAGGATCTCCGGGGTGGTGTTAAAAAGGCAAATGGAGCAATGCAAATATTCTATCAGAATTCAGAGGCCACACTAGACTCTTGAATTTTTGGTATAAAATTACTTGGCACCAGATTAACTAAAATCCATCCTTTTGTATTTATCAGAAACAAGAACACTACTGTTGACAACTGAAAAGCAAAGAAGCCTGGACAGGAAATAGAGCCATTCCTGCTACGTGGAGGCCACCCAGAATAATCTGCTCTGCCTATCACACCACAGCTGCCTGATATACAGTACATGATATTACTAGTGTTGCATTACCTGATACTCAAGTTACAGGTCCCTAATGTCCCCAATTGCTAAAAAAAAAATGCAATTTTTTAGATTTGAAATTTTAAAAATTTAGATTGCACAGTCTGATTTTTTTCACTTCAGTTTTCCCAACTTTGCTAAACTTCACTTGCTCCCTGGTCACTGAAAGAAAGGATTAGTGCAAATGTATTCACTGCCACGTTGCAGAAAGCACTACTGCAGCTGTGACATCAAAAGGATTTCAAAGGAAAGGTGATGACAAATGTAAATTCTTAACAGACTAAGCAATGATTTTGGGGAAATATATATACCAGCTTTGACATTCAAACTTACATTAACCGAAAATACCTATGATGCTTATGAGAAAAAAATGCAACAAAACAGAAAACTAAACATTTTGTTCCCATCAAACATTACTGCTCTTCAAAACTGAGCCTTTGTCACATAGTACAGGAGCTAAACAATATGTATCTGACAACCTACACTGAACACAAGGTTCAGCTGGAGCTTAGATCACCAGGGCAGCACTCTGAGATTGAGGATGCAAGAACCAGGCTTTCCTTCTTAGAAGGCTTTCATTGATAATCCCTAGCACTAATTAAAGATTAGTGCATTGGCTGTCATCACACCTTTGTCTCAACTACCTCCAACAACACTGCTCCATCTGGTAAGCATCATCTAGCTCCAATCTCCTCTGCATTACTGGCTTATACAAGTCCAAGTCATTTAAAGTAATTAACATTCATCCAACAGCTAGTAATCAACGTATCCCGGGTATGTGAAGACAGACATGTATCTCCAATTCTGGGTTTTAGTGCTGCTGTTAACGCTTGAGACAAGAAGCCTGCTTACAGCTTGTGAATGAGATCAGCTGGCTTGAATTTAAGCACAGTAGCATTCATGCCTATGGCTGAGAATGAGTTTTGGTTAGAGAACAGAACTGCTTTGCTTCAGACAGTCACTGCATGTTGCTGGAACAAGGAATCTCTTAGCAATGCTCCAATGACTGTATATCAGCTTCTACTAGACAGACATACCTCCACAATCTTCTCCCTATTTTTAGTCGGATTCATGGGAGGCTCTGTGAGTAGTATTTTACAATTTTTTGTGTCAATATTAAGTTTTTCTGGTCCAAACGTGTAATCCCAAAGGTGCTTCATATCATCCCAGTTTCGAACGATGCCATTCTCCATCGGATAATTCACTTCCAGCATTGATCGTAATTCGCTGGCTTCATCACCAACCATGAGATCCTGTAAAATTTTAATACAAGAACATGTCAGTGTTTACAAAGTTTGCTAAACACCAAACTCCTCAAAAATGACAGTGAACTGCTTCAGCCTGTGTACAGATGTGTTCTTAAACATTGCCCACATTTTGAACCATTTGCAGGTACTTAGGAGAGAAGTAGAGTATATTTCATGTAATATTTAAATTTGGCTGTTACCCATCCTAAAGCTTTTCCAAAATAAATATTATTAATTTGATTTTTTTCAATTAACCTTAAAGAAACCAATAAACCCTGTTAGAGCTAGAGACTACAAAGACCTTTGTAAGTACGGATGTTTCTCCAGTGACGCTCCCAAATTATTTTATCAAATACTAATTTCTAAGAGCCGAGATGCAAAACAGCACATAAGGGTAGTAGGTGGGATTGGCAGAATATTTTTCCATGCATGTTGCAAATTTCTGTGCACAATACCAAAAAAGGAATAATGAGTGGTGAATAAGCATACCGAACAGGAGCAAAAGCAAATAAGAGATTGTAAGTTCCACACCAGACATTAAAAGAAACAATGGTTTACATATTGCCTGTGTCAACAGGGTGTGAAGAGACATATCTAAATATACAATATAACCTTGTCTGTTCCTTGCCAAAAGTCCCAAGCCAGAAACCCCAGTAATGCGTTCTTGCACAAACACAACCAACTAATGCAATTTGTATAGTCATTTCACACTGATGAAGCAATCTGTTTATTAACGTTAGTTATGCAAACATTGCACATTCAAATTAGTAGCATCGCATCTTCTCCTTTCCCACGTATTTCCCACAGGAAGTAAGCACAGGAACATCTTATCTTTGCTCCTCAATACATCCCATACTTTGCTAAAGAACCCCGAACTGACTCACTTGTACTTAGGCTGTAAGAACGTATTTCTAGGTATCATTAGCTCTGTGTCCACAATAATATTAATTGCAAAAAAAAAAAAAAGAAGAAAAGCCAGCTGCTTCATCCAAACCTATGCCACGACAGTTTGCAGTTGCTGTGGCACAGCAAACTTGGAAGTGAGGGTTACTCAACCTACTATTTAGTGCCAGGGAAAAAAAGATGCACAAGAAAACATCTGGCATCCAGTTTATAACGCGTGTTTTAGAAGTAACCTAAGCAGTTACTGTTAACTATATAAAAAGGAAGTTAATTGAAAATAGTTTAAGTGAAACCATTCCTCTTTCACCTTCTCTCCCTGACAAGGTGTTTTATTTGTTTTCCTTGCACAGCAGATCTTCACTTGCACTTTAGCTCTTGACTGTACAGAAGACAAAAGTCAAGACTCCAACACTTTCAATCAAAAGCACTCTAGTGAAACCATACTATGAGAACTCCACCATGCAGCCACGTTACTCATGAGAATTTAAGACGACACAAACTCCACCAGTTAGAAGAATCAGAAGCCTCTTTTGTGCACTGCTCTTTGAGGCTCTAAGCTGCCCAACACGACACAGCCCAGGAAAAGCCGCTATTCAAAGGTGAAAAGTGAAAGTTGCACAAAACTTTCACATCCTTTTAAAACAAAGCTAAAGGGCAGAACAATTGTTCTCTCTTGAGAACATCAGCACTAGCACACTAACAAACATGTACACTTGGCAACTGAAGAGGAAGAAGGACAACACAACCAAATTTGCAGAGAGGAATCAGTATCATGGCATCCAATGTTTCCGCCACTTCAGTACTCAGTAATATCTGTCTAACTGAAATCTGAACGTTTCTTCAAACTCTTGGTTTGTAATGTTAAATAGAGCAATTTCTACTGTTAAAGATGCCGAGTTCACATTGATCTTTCACTGTTATTCTTGCGTCTTGCAAAACTACAGGTTATGTAGCATTTAAAAGCAATATATAAAATATTCCCAGTAATTAGTTGCCGGTAAACCAAAGCAATGAACAATGTCCAAAATAAGTATGTATTCAAATGTAAAATGTAAGACAAGACAAAACAATGAATAGCATTTAAAAAATAACATAACAGCTACTAGGTCTCATCAAGCAAAAATGGTAAACAAAAAGCACAGGGGCACCTCACTTACCATCATTTTGTTATTCTACTTCAACAGGTCAAGAAAGGTGAAGAAAAGGTAGAAGCAAGAAAGTCAGAAAAGGCCTAAATGAAATTCTCAAATTATTTTAAGTACACAGTAGAATTAGGCTGAAAAGAGATGCATGTACAGCAGGAAATGATCTGAGTTAGTTTAGTTAGGGCCGAACTAACATTATCAGGACATTAGATTAAATTGTCTCTTTAAAGGAAGCTATTGCTACATGTCAGTGGCAAGTCATGTTTAGGCTTCTTAGGCTGCAAACAAGATCGGTGTATCTGCCTATCTCTCATAAATAGGATTCTGTGTATAAATATTCTGTAACAGCGGAGTTTTACCCTGGGCAAGGTGTATATCTGAACTAGACAAGACTCTGCACAGGACAATCGATCATAACTAGCTCTGACAATTGCTAAATTTAATTTTTTTTTAAATCACTTAATATATCCAAGAATTGAAAACTACTCCTTAGTACTGACTTATTAATACCCCCCAAACCTGCTGCAAAGACTTGTAGGTCAGTAAAAACCAAGAGCAGCATCTATGCTTCTGGTTTAGTTGCAATTTTTAGCAAAATAATACCAGCAATAACTGAACTCCTGAGTAAGAGAAAAAGCTGTATCCCTGCCGCTAGCTGAAATGAGAATCCATAAGGAAAATACGGTCAAAGCAACTTGAAATTGGTAACTCAATGGATGATAACCACTGTTTTGATCAGCTTCCAGGCTCCTTTCATAGAGTTTCTGAATCTCACAGGAGTGCAGCTTTCCCGAATAGTTTCGAAAAGTTAAACTGATAATCTTCTTGCCAGCTTCCTTTGCTCAGTTTTAAACTTATCCTGTAAGAACTCACAGTGTATGCTTAGAATTAAATTTTGGCATAAAATTCATCTGCTAAAATACATTTTTTTAATGAAATCTGCAAGATTCTCACAAAGAAAAACAGCACTCACACTTAACAAGTCTTTCTACTGTATTATCCTACTGGGATACCCAAAGTATCTGTGGCAGGGATTTCTTCTCTTGATACACTCCTTCCTTAAGAAAGGGTGACAAGCTGTTATAGGCAGACGATATAAAGCTTCTAGAAAGAATCTAGACACAGTTTATACTCTTTGAAACACACCCACATGATCCATGCTCAAGCAGAAGACCAGCAATGCATGCGAAATGACAGTTTACAGATTCTTTTGCTGATCTCATAGCAATTACCCTCCTCTCTTTTCAATGCAACACTGTTATCTGTAACAATATTAAATTAAGTTATCAGATAATCAGAGGATACCAAAACTGGCAGGACAGGCTGTATTGAATCAGCTGGAAAGAAAACATTACTTCAACAATGAGATTTCATGCAAGAAAGTTTTGGGGGGAGTTCAGACTCATAAATCACTGCCTAATTTCATAAAACTTTACCAGGACCTCCTTTAAGGAGACTTTTCACATTAAGTTCAAGACGATACCCAAAGAAATACCTCTCCCCAAGTCTTACCAGAGAAAGGATTATGTTTTGCTTCTCCTTACAAAAAAATCCTCTCTACTGTGAAAGGGAAAGATTTCTATCCTCTCAACCAAATTGTCCTAGCTGACACAAAGCAAAGCATTCACAAAGCAACAAGACAAACCCACAATCGTATCTTGGGAAGCTCTAGTGTCTTTGAGCCTTTTGACTTCCTTGTATGACCTTCTGCTGATACTACAACCATTTCACAGGCAGAAGCAGAAACCCGACAACTCAAGTTCTCCTTGTCAACTACAGGGTTCTGAAAATAAGGAACAAGACTGGACTGATTTTTTTTCTTCTTCCTAAACTGCTGCTGAGAAGCAAAGAAGGAAAGTAAAATTGAATGCCTGTATATGTGTGGTCCTACTTAACATTCACTGGCCTAAGTGGGCACTCCTACAGTTCTGCATTGCCGCCTGCTTCTCCCTCGCTCTCCAACTGGAGTTTGCACGATGGTCTAGTGAGGCAGTCAGAACTTTACCTGACCAAGAAATCCCTCTTTTTCAGCTGGATCAGCTCACTAAAGCGGCTCACAACACGCCTGCACAAGCAGCATGACCAGCACAAGGTGAGAATTGTGTGGCTAGAAGCAAGAAGGGAGGATGTGACCACAGCAGGGCCAAGACATTTACCAAAGCCTGTATTGCAGAAGCAACTAATAACATTTGAAGTGTTACTCTGTAATTACAAAATAAGTGAAAAATTACAGCTCCCTGGACTTCAGAAAATGAATTCTCCAACAGTGGTTCTCCCCCTGTGTCTTGGAATAATGCCCCAAGACAAAGCAGCCCGAACAGAGCCTCTCCATCTCTAACTGGTGTGGAGTACCCACGTCCATCAACAGCAAAAGGAAAACAAAAACCACAGAAACAATGAAACGCAAACACAACCAAGGTCAAACATCTCATACAAGATCACAGATGATCAACTCTGAGTAGAAAGCAAACCGTACAGGAAAACCTGGAAGCTCCAGCAGTTCTTCAGCATTGTCTCAAAATCCCACAGTACGGCTTGGTGACAGTCAGTCACTTCTGTCTGAGTGCTGCTTTCTAATCTTGGCATCATTTGCACATTGGCATTTGAAGCCCCTTTTTGCCCAGAACCACTCGAGCCCTATCTGCTACCTCCTCAGGTATACTATCTGAAGGCCTCCAGTGCTTTAGACAACCCTCTTCTTAACTTTGTAGTTTGTGACAGGCTAAAATCCAATACAGAAATTAATCAAGAGATACTGAAACAGCATAAAAGGGAGTTAAGGAAAAAGCATTTCCAAACATTACACAAGTCAAAAGCTGCCCTAAATATTTTTATCTGTCAGAAAGAAATAACAATCAAAACATTTACCTTGATTTCAATGTTTCCTACTTTAGCAGTTGATCTTATAATGGGTCTTCCAACCAAAGCTGGAAAAATGTGCTCTGGAAAATTTGAGCCTGCATAGCCACATTTCACAAACTGAAAAAGAAGAAATAATTTTATTAGAATATGCATTACTTTTTTTTACCAATACAAACCTGGTTTGGGGTAAAAAATTAAAAGTCCAAATTTAAGAGCATGTGCCCCACTGGAAACCAATTCAACTTATACTTTCAAATCGATTTTACACATTTTAGATGACACATAGATCTTTAAAACTGGAAAAAAGTCTTTTCCAGAACGTTTTCTAAATCAAGACTGTCATATTTTTGAGAAACAGTATTAAAATTAATAAGTATACTGCAAGGTGTAAAAGAGTCCAGTGTCTGAATTTGCATTTCCTGCCACTCTATAAAAAAGTGCTCTAGCAACCTGAAATCTGTAATTTTGTAATGGATCACTTTATAATGAGTACCAATGAAACCTAATTAAATCACGTCTCAAATTAGAGTACAGAGTAGCATAATGAATTACACACCAGAAAAAAAAAAAACCAAACCCTTGCGAATTCAAGTTTTATGCCCTTATAAGAAGTGCTCAAATGTGAACTAACAATTAAGATGGATTTCTCAAAGTGTCATAATTTTGAGGGTTTCCTTTAAGGATAAAGTTTGCAGTAAGCACTTCTAAAACAACAGCACAACCAAAACCTCTGATGATGGCAGTTCACACCAAACAGGATGCTCTGAAAGACTGTTTGTTACCAAAATATATACAGAAGGAAGCTTTATACCACTGGGTTCCAAGATAGTATATACACTAAGAAAACAATGACAATTTACTGAACAATAAAAAAATATAGAGTCATTAGAGGAAGTTCAGGTGTAAAACGTAAACTTTAAATGTGCCAGCAAGAAGTTACAAGTTTAGTTCATGGCGATCAGCAAATTATGCTCTTCAGCTATACTACTTTGATAGGGTATTTTCACATATCATACTCTGAGGTTATGCCCGCAGCTCATATAGAGCAGACTCCTCTTTGTTCTGATGCACAGTTTGCCTACTGGACTACATTAACATGCCAGAACAAAAACATTTTCATCTGCAAAATTACCCAACCACTGAGGTGCAGCAGCAGTAATCCAGCACCATGGGATCCCTCAGGTTGGGGGGAACCTCAGGAGCAGTCTCATCCAACCCTGGGCTCAAACCAGTCCCCGCTGAATTCTGAGCGGGTTGCTCAGGGCTTGGACCAGCTGGGTGCTGGGAGCCTCCAAGAACAGGCAATTCACAGTCTCCTTGGGATCCTGTCCCAAAATGTAATTATCCACTGCAGGTTGTATTAAAAGCCATCTGCTAGAATTTTCCAAAACGTTCACTGAGCTTTCTGAAGCAAGGTCTGAAGACTGCCACTGGAACAATTACCCCAGCAAAGAGTACAGCTAATTGCAGCTGAGAGGAATTCTGTCATTACACTAAAGGTATCATGAAAAGTCACTTGTGCTGTTGCTCGTAATTATTCACCTTACTGCAGTAAAAAAGGGCACCTGTTGTGGAAAGAAATTTAGAGAGCCAGTTACAGAAAGAGCCAAGCGATACTTTAATTATAGCTGGAGTAATAGAGGGGAGAAAGGATTTTTATTTTGATTTTTTGTGACCCTAGTTTTTTCACTCCTTCAGTGCTTGCTCTCCGAAGGCAGAGCTGTTTGGAATACCTGAAGAATGACACTGCGTACACAACTCATTTCACTCATTCTACTTCAAACCCGGAGTACTCTGAAAAGGCAAGTATTTACCAATTCTTTCGGTTATACTAAGGCCAGGAGTACCTAGGAGTTATACAGATCTTATCTGTGCATTCAAGAATGCAGTGCTGCTATGAGAAAGCAAAGAGCAGCCACAAGCACTTCTGGATCACATACCTGAACACACCAGAAGGCTTTAACAGAAGTTTTAAATTTGAGAAAAGTATGTGATATTTTGAAGAGCTGAGCTGAGTCCAAACAATGGCGCCCATATTAAAAAAAAAAAAAAAGAAAAGCTCCCTTTCAGGCTTAGCAAATTACTGCATTAAGGGCAATCACACAGTTTTTGTTGCTGCTACAGTGTGTAGGTATGCTTGTTATAAAATTCATTGTGCAGGACCTGGTCAAGAAGGTTTCATAAGAAGGAAGTTCTATGAAACAGCCCATACAATCTAATCCTCCACCTTAAGGGTTTCCTAAATTGTTCTAAGCACAACCATAAGCACCTCCACGCATCTTTACACCCATGTATTTGTTTACAGCTTTTTCCTCCTTTACTGCTCCCCAGCATGAAGCAACTTCCCTAACAGTCACCACCAGCCATGCTGGCCAACAGAAGTAACAGGATAAGTAATATTTAAATAAATCTTTAGAATTTAAACTCCTGGAACACCCCCTCAAGAAGCTCCACTACTCAAGCTTTTTAAACCCTGCTAAACCCCCGGTATTTATATAGCAACCCTGATGTATGCAACCAAAACAACTACTGCACAAAAACTGGTGCCCCTCGGCCAACCTTTAAAACACCTCTCAAAATCACATACAACTATACTGACCTAAAAACTGCTGACCTACAAAAACACAAAAATTCTTACTATTTGATATGAATAGCAACTTCCAGCCTCTTTTTGCATTAAGACCTTGACGCATCTTCCCAGGAAATTAACTATGCTGGCAATTAACAAATCCGAGATTTTACAAACAGATTGTCATTTCTCCAACCAGCCTAAAACACAATCAAAAACAGATTTAATCAATGCGAACTACAATGAATGAGATTAAGCTTGGACATTCAGTCTGTTTCCCACTTCTTTCTAGCCAGAACAGAGAGCCTTTAAAATGGCATTTTACAAATTTTGATAGACTCAGCCATAGACAGAAAGGACAGAATTTTAACTTGCCCTCAAATTTGAAATTTTCCCCTCCAGTCTACATAAAAATTTGGTGAAGACCAAGTGAGCTTTGTTTGTCAGCTTCCCCATCAATGGGAGCATCCCCACTGTAGTATTCTCCCTGATACAATCCTGAGTATTCAGCTGGTTCAGTAGGTTTAAGATGACCTAACATTGGCTATTATGGCTGAAGAACCAGACTCGGTAAAACTACCGACAGGAAAATGCACAGATCTGTATAGTAATAGATTTTGGACTGGTTTAGATTTTTTGAAGGGGTACAGGAAACACAGGATACCTCTCCCTCCAGTCCCTTATAGGAAATCCTCCAAAATCTTCAAGTAAACTTACGAACTGCAGTAATCTGGAACAGCTTCTCTTTCCAAAGCCCAACATAAATGCTCATTGTTCCCACCACTCTCAATTTGAAACTCTCTAATTTAAGTACAGTGCACTTGTTTCTCTTCCACCTCTTGCTGTGCACACCCTCACAACACTTATTGAACAATTTCAGTACAATGCTCATGTTTCCAACAATAACACGAGCACTCCATGAATTTACCCATTTCTGCAAGGACTTCATTATCATTTGGTTTTGCACACATTTGCTATACATTCTGAATGTTTTAAGAATAGCTACTTAGCTCGCCTGTGTGCAAGCCCATGTATGTAAGAATTTTTACCATATATAGTTTCTTCTCCATTTCACTGTGGTTTATACCGAGTCTTTCACTTCCTACTGAGTCATCAAACACTAAGAACTTGCATGTAGAAGTGTTCTTTCAAACTAAAAGAATGAGGAAGCTTGCAAACAGTCACGTGACTGGTTTTAAAATGAATACTAATATTCTTATCAGATCTCTGTGCTTGATCCTTTCCACTGATGCAACTCTCAAACAAAAACCCTAAATACAGTTACATTTTACAGGCCAAGAAGTAACTTTCCGTTTGGCCTCTAACAGTAAGAACATCCACCTCTAATGCTTTAGACCTTTGAGGTGCCACTGCCAGCCTCCCACACTACGTGTTGCAATAACTTCCTTCTAGTCACTCACCTCTTCCTCAAAGATAGGCTGCAGCCTGATACATCCGAAGTCCTACTGCAGCCTACCAAGAACAGTAAATTTCAAAGACAAGCCTAATGTTAAAAATGCACCTGATTTTTCCAAATATATTCTCCATTTTTTATCTAAGATTTCTGACGCCTGGCAGGAGATTTAATTTCAATCATGCTTTTAAGTATGAGATATCAGAAATCACTCTGACCTAAAACATCTCTTGTCACATAGGAAAAATACTATTATCAAAATACTGGTTTGATGATATAGAACTACTTGATATCTTCACATGCAGTTGAGACTCAAAAGTTTTACTGAATGGAATTTTCTTCCAGCTTAGTTATCCCAATCCTTGTTCAATTATCCCAATTCAATCTAAATATTTCGAGTTGACTGATTTAACAACTACTTCTGATACTCTGCTCTCCCACCCAAGGAGCTCTGTGGCCAGGGTACTTCCAGACACACGTTGTTCTGCCCAAAGACCAAGCACAACCCAAAGCCACACGAGCTGAAGTGACACAGGCCCCTCCTCTTGCACCATAAAGGCACCTTCCACTCTTGTGGTTATTTATATCCTGCTGGTACAACCCACAGAGGGAAAAAATTTATTGATCCAAGATGTCTCTGGAATTAACAGCCCGCACAGATACCTCAGGTTGTAAAGAAATCTGTGTGGCACACCCAGTTTGGGAAATTTGATTGGAACAACCGCTTTTACCCCATGTGTCGCCTGAGACCAGCCAAGGCACAACACTGCTGTCACCACCAATGCACTAAACATTTCACAACTCAGTGATTATTGCCATATAAAGGACCACACCAATGGATGAAGCTCTAAATTATTATTTTTAAATCTGGGCCTCACAGTAGGAATATTAAAGAAAAAAAAAAAAAAAACAAAACCCCAACAAGCGAACAAACAAAAATGTAAAGCAGCTTCCATCTACCTTTGTAAGAGGAAAATGCTAAATGCTACCTTTTCTTCTTTCCTTTTTCTAAATGACAGTAAAAAGTGCCCAAAGGCTCTGAACCCTAGCCCTATTAAAGATAATTTTTGCTATATGACAGTAAACGAAGACATCAAAACTGTCAAACCCCTGAACTGTCAAATATGATGTTCTTCTTCCTGAACTATTCCAACAATTTCAGATGCTAACTGGAAAACCTTCTAATTTAGGATGCTGAATCTCTAATAACATCATCCTTTGTCTCAACTATTCTTTCCTAGGCTTATCAAAAAAACCCCCTCTTCTTTATTGCAAATGTCCACATAAAAAAACCCCAACAACCTGCCTTTTTTTTTGCCATTCAAAAGATCTTAATGTACCACCAGGCATGTTAACTCTCCACATAATATTGCTTTACTAAGGGAAACCCTAGATTGCTAAAAAAAGTACCAAGGGGAAATATCAACCGACAGCATCTGATTTCTTCTTGCTTTAAAATGGTATCTTTTTCACTTCCTGCAAAGGTGCCTCACGGCCTGACAAAAGGATGGATTTCCAGCGGGTGCCTGCACGCTTACAGAGGCAGGAAAAGGTGAAAAGGATGGGGAGAAAACCTTTCATTAAAAAAATGCCGATTTGGAGATACGTGGCAGATAAGAGAGGTATTAAGGAAAGGATGACGCTCTATTTTGAACAGCAGCTGCCAACAAAAAAAAAAAAAAACACAAA